>JAJJMB010014053.1:582176-634982 GCA_023531105.1 Papaver atlanticum
TTGTTGAGAAATTGATCTAAGGACCCGACAAAGGAGTTTATTGGTTAAACGGAAGAGCCTTTGTCAAACTCATATCACTTTGTTTGAAAAGAGTTGTTACCGAACAGATTTGTTGTTCCTTTACTGTTTGGAATACGAACCAAAGGAATTGTTCCAAGTGCGTGACTTACTGCAAGTTGGAGGCGCAGGGATACTGAGGAAACTAGGTGAGCTATAGGTTTAGTTGCTTGGTCTCAACTATACGAAGTTGGTTTGATTTTGTATAGCGGCTTAATTCTGAGAGGATTCAATTCTGGACTAGGTCCCGGGGTTTTTCTGCATTTGCGGTTTCCTCGTTAACAAAATCTTGCTGTGTCTTTTACTATTCCATTTCCGCAATTATAATTGTTTTATTATAATTAGAAGTAAAATACACAAACATTAATTCCTATTTTACTTGATAGACAATCCCTAGAGTTTGGTTAAGTCCGAACCTATTATCAAGTAAACATACTTCGTTGTTGTGTTGTCTCGATCTCGTATCCATAGACGATCACACAAAGTGTGAACCGATTAGTTGTATTGTATCGACTCAGTCCATAGACAATCACTTTCGGAAAAGGACTTATAGGTGGAAAAGTTTTAGATTGAGGTATATTTGGGTACCCTCGTCTTTTCATATTAGATACTTGATCATTTTATTGTGATCAAAGTATCAAGGAAGAATATACAAGTTGTTTCACAACTTAGGTATATTGAATTATGAAGTATAACGCTTATCTTTTGAACTTCGTAATTGTAATATAGACACTGCCTTTGTA
This sequence comes from Papaver atlanticum, assembly GCA_023531105.1. Lineage (NCBI taxonomy): Eukaryota > Viridiplantae > Streptophyta > Magnoliopsida > Ranunculales > Papaveraceae > Papaver > Papaver atlanticum. The sequence continues at coordinate 582,977 of JAJJMB010014053.1, forward strand.
ACTTGTTACTATATTGTGTAATGAACTTTGGGTTGATTTCATGCCTATAAAACTATGTTTGATTACATGGGTTTAAGGAAGTAGACATACGAAACTTGTTTCATAGGTGAAAGAAATTAATTGGAATTGTGGTCCGGTTCCTATTAGGGATCTATAGCATGACTAATCCCTATTGGGGATCTCTAGCAGGACCGATCCCTATGTATTGGGGATCTCTAACAGAAACGATCCCTACCTATTGGAGATCTATAGTAGGACCGATCCCCATGGCAAAACCGATTTCCGATATCACGTACATTTTATGGTTTGTGTTATTTTGGAAGTTGGGTTTGCTAATTAGGAAAGTTCAAGATGTCGATATTGTGAGTAATTTGAACATGTGTAAAATCCTATCTTATATTGTTCAAAGATATCCCTTGATACTCAAGGTGAGATCCCAAACTGAAATATTTGAGAATCTTTTTGTTAAGATTTTCGAATTTATATGTTTTTCTAGCAAGTAAAACATATCTCTAGAAGATATATTAGTAAAGTATACTTTTATGCTAGATAATTTTAAGTTGTATCCCGTGAGGAATTTCGGTAATATAGTTGGATATTGGTTGAAATTAGACAAAACCGAAAATAGGTGCTTATTGCATATATTGAGAATTTTTTCGGTTATGAAAATTCCTTGTTGTCCAAGCTACCTTGGTCTATAATTAGTGAAGTTTGTTTTTCTTACAAATTTATCCTGAGGAAGACACTTCATTTTGTAGTCACTGCCATAGCCGACTAATAGTATTACTTATAATACTATATTGGAGTAGAGAGTAACCTAATTAGGCGAAACCTCTTACGTCCGCTACTTTAAAGACTTCTGTGGGATCAAGAAGCGTCTAGATAGTACCGTTGGTGGGCAACTAGAATTTGCATTATTATATTAGTTTTCGACTATTGATTTGATTGACTAATGGTTGTTAAACCTCTACTCTACCTAGTTTTAATATTCCGAGAACTATCTCCTCTGATATAAGGTCACTCAAACTAGATCAAGGGATTAATGGTAGTTCAGATATGTTTTTATATCTGACGGTGGACTTGTGATCATCCATTGTTAACAAATTCCGTTCTGTGCGTGATTGATCATAAGTTGGATTTTTTTTTTGCAGGTACTTTGAAGATACTAAAGATTTTGAAGACAAGAATATTTCTTATTGGTTTATGATCTTTGTGCTTAACTTGTGCACACAATTGATCTGCTGGGATCCGTCTAAGCTTTGTTTATCTTTTGATAGAAATCTTATTGCTAGTCGTAGTATATCAACAATATATCGTTTGGTTGTATTCTTCAGTATCAGAAGCTGATAGTTTGTAGACCTAGATTTGGTTATCTTCATAATCTAGATCTTGGTTAACCTGAACGAACATAGGAGTTTATTGGATTAAACGGAAGAGCCTTTGTTTAAATCAACAGTAATCTCTAATTTACTTCTTGAGATTGATAGAGTTACCGAAAACAGATTAGTCCTTTACTGTTGCGGAAGACGGTCCAAAGGAGTTGAGTGCTTGAAGTCTTCACAAGCAGGTGAAGCGACTTAAGATAATGGGATCTATCTTAGAATTCATGTGCATTTTCCAGATTGGTTGTAGGCGCAGGGATAATGAGGAAACTAGATAACTAGGGTAGTTTACTTGGTATCAACTATACGAAGTTGGTAGTGTCCTTTGTGTAGTGGCTTAATTATGAGAGTATTCAAAACTGGACTAGGTCCCAGATTTTTATGCATTTGTGGTTTCCTCGTTACAAAATCTTGTGGTTGCTATCTTCTTGACAGTCTCTGTCTATAATAGATCACGCAAGGTATCGTTCATATAGGTTGATATCAAAAAGATTGTGATGTACTTGGTACCCTCGTCATTTCAGTACATGAAAATCTTGTGATTGTTTTTTCTATTGTCCATCGATTACCATTATCATTGTTTTAATATACTATACCAAAGATGTAGAAACCTCATAATGAGGTAAAACATTAGTTTTCTCGGTCAATTTTGGCCGTCGACCCTTTGACATAGTCAAGGTTCTTTTTTCATCTTTCTGGATGATGATATCTCCCCTTCATGGGTGTTTTGTTTGTCACTAATCATGGTGATTTCTTAGTTTTTTCCTTCAGATCTCACTCTACTCACTTCTCTTAACCCCTGTAGAGTAGTGCTCTCTGCTATTCCTTCTCTTTATCCCCATTCTGATTTTTTATTTATGGTGTTTTCTGTTCTTTCTTCAAGTTTCTTTTTTTAAACCCCATGGCTTCTACTTTATTCACTAGCAAAGAAGGTGATGGTTTCTTCCATCAAAATAATGAAAATATAGAAGAACCACAAACCCTAGTGTATGAAGAAGAAGACGATAGCCACACCTCTTTACCAAGTCATAATAAAAGTCTGGTTTTCAGATTTAATTCTGGCAGGGAATACAGTCTACAAATCCTAAATAAAATTCTCTCAAAGGCATGGAGACCTTCTGGTTTACTAAAGATTACAGACCTAGGAAGCAGCTTCTACAACGTCAACTTCTCTCTTCTGTGTGATTTAGAAGCAGTTTTACAAGGATCTCCATGGTCTTTCAAAGAAGATCTGATGATAGTTGAAAGGAGCATAGAAGATTACTTACTAGAAGATTATGCGTTCAAGTTTGTTCACTTTTGGATACACATACATGGATTACCACTAAGTATGCTGAATCCTGTTAAGGTCTACAATATTGCAAAAAATATGGGCACTCCAGATCCCATTGATTCTCAACTAGCTGCTAAATGGGGAAAGTTTGCTAAAGTCAGAGTGAAGCTGGATATAACAAAACCTTTGCCTAAAGATATGGTTATCACCCTAAAATCGTAAAAACAGATCAAGATATATTTTAGGTATGAAAAACTCCCCAGAATATGCTTTTACTGTGGTTTCTTTGGGCACTTAATGAAGCAATGTCCTCATCTGTCAAGAAAATTTGAAGAGGATAGTAGTCTGAGTACTGAAGAGATAGCTCTGAAGATGAACGACAAGTCCCTAGAGAGATATACGGAGGAGATTCGTGCTTATATCAGATCTACAGATCTTGGCCCCATCAATCCAAACCAAAATAACATCACTGTGAAGATGATGAATATCATCTTACAGGAGCCGTTGATTCCAACTGATATATTGACTGTTGAGATTGATGACACGCGTCATTTGCAGATGAATTTGGATGCACTGAAGATGGCGGAAAACAGTAGTCTACATAGAGACAAGAATGGTGGGTCTCTTAAAGTGGTAGATGGGCAGAGGGAGTCTATTAAAATCCAGCACTGGAACAAGAATAGTGAGAGATCCAGTAAGCAGACATTCTTATCCAAGGGAGAGGAACAAGACAGAGGTAAAGAAAAAGAAGGAGAAAACAATTATAGAGAAGGAAGTGGGACAGAAACGACTGTTAATGGCAGAGTCACTGAAATATCTGAAAACAGAAAAGATGAGGTTGTTACAGCAGATCCAAGAAAACTCTGTGGGCATAAAAACGATTTACTGTCAACCAATCAGAGTAGGACACAGATGATGAGTCAGCAAAGTGAGATCATTCTTCCAGTGCACCTGGCAAGAATGACTCAGTATATATTACACAGTCATCTCTAGTCAGAGTGGGCTCTAACTCAGAGACACAGGCCCAACGATTAAATGAAAAAAGAGTTAAACCATCTGAAGAGCCCAGCACAGAGATGAGGGGAAATAACACTATCAAAAACAAACCTTTCTCCTTCATAAAGTCCAATATCCCTTCGTCCCAAACAAAATATGAATCCCTAACTGAGAAATCAGAAAATGGAGATACAACTTCTTCTACCTCGACATCAGCATCAGAGAATAGCCAACGAAGAAAGAAGAAAGGGTGGAAGAGATCGACAAGGAAGCAAAATCAGGTATCTAATGGATTTGTCAATGAAGATTCAAGTTGTGGAACCAAGAGAGCAGCTATACCTATGGACATTGATAAACCAATCAAGAAGATCAATCATCTGCAAACCTATCAAAGGGGTGTGGTGGCTTCCCAAAATCAGCCACAGGGTCGATGTTAATTTTCTCATGGAACTGTCGAGGATTGAGAAACATCTCGACAGTCCGCAATTTGAAGGCGTTTCTCAGGGCCTGCAATCTCTAAATTGCATTTCTGATTGAGACTCTAATTGGTGAGTCTAGTTCGAATTCTTTCTATAATACTCTTGGTTTTGATAAATTTAAGTGCATTACGGCTATATGTAGAAGTGGTGGTAGTGTTGTTATATGGAAGAATGATATAGACTTGGAGATTATAAGAGCTGACAAGAATGTCATTCACTGTCGAATTATTCAATTTCTTGGCAAAAATTGGGATCTTTTATGTGTTTATGGACCTCCAGAGCATCATCTAAGGAATAATTTATGGGCTAAACTCTCACAATATGCTGAGAAAATAGTCAATCCTTTGTGCTTAGTGGGTGATCTGAATGCTATCAAGTCTAATGTTGAAAAGCAGGGAGGTAGTCAGAAATTCAACAATGTTAACAATGGTTTCAAAAAAATTATACATGATAGAAGACTGATTGATATGGGGTATGTTGGACCAGCTTTCACATGGTCTAATGGTGCTGTCAATAGTGCCCTCATATTTGAAAGACTAGACAGAGCTCTTTGTACTACAGATTGGCTGCTTATGTACCAGAATAGTGGTGTAGTGCACCTACCTAGGGTGAGTAGTGATCATGCACCAATTCTGCTTAACACTCACAGAACTAATAAAATAAAAAGAAAATTCTCTTATAAATTTGAAGATGTGGTTCAAAATGCCTGGACTGAAAGAAGCTGTAACACTCTGATGAAGATCACCACAGTAGGCAAAAAACTAAGTAAATGGGGTAAGAAGGAATTTGTAAATATATTTAGAGTTGTTGAGGATATCAAAAATGAACTTCTGCAAGTTCAAATGCAAGCTCATCAAAGAGACACCAGAGAGGAAGAAAAACAACTGTGCAAGAAGATTGATAACTTGAACCTTATGCAGCAGAAATACTATGAGCAGGGAAGTAAGGTGAATTGGATCCCTCACATGGATAAAAATACCCACATATTTCATCTTTCTGTTATCCAAAGAAAGAAGAAAAACACCATTGCGGCTCTCATGTCTCCAGAAGGTAAATGGATTACTGATGCGGAGGAGGTGATAAACTATCGTGTGAGTCATTTCTCTGAGCTATTTAAAAGAGATCCTAATGAGAAAAAGTATGATATTCTATTTTAATCTTCTACAACAAATGGCAGCAACACAAATTCCAATCTGATGCTGACCCCATCCCCTGAAGAAGTTTGGAATACCATCAAAAGAATAAAGAGTCTCAAGTCACCAGGACCGGATGGAATGCCTGCTCTGTTCTATAAAAGGTGTTGGGAATTTGTTGGTGAGATTGTCATCAAGACTGTTCAAAACTGCTTTACTACAGCGACAATCCCACCAGGATTGAATCACACGAATTTGGTGTTGATTCCCAAGGTAAACAACCCTACTCTCTCGTCTGATTATAGGCCGCTTGCTTTAACTAATATTTTATACAAAGTGGTAACAAAAATTCTAACTCAGAGACTTAAAGGTCACCTGAACAAATTAGTAGATAAAGCACAATCAGCATTCATACCAGGTAGACTAATCATAGATAATATAGTGGCAGCTAAAGAAATCCTTCATTCAATGTCTACATCTAGCTCTATAATAGGTGCCTTTGCACTAAAAATTGATATCAGTAATGCGTATGACAAAGTTAGTTGGAGGTTCATGAGTCACTTTCTTAGAGCTTTTAGTGTTATTGGTAAAACACATGACTTAATTATGAACTGCATCTCGACTGCAACTTTTTCCATAATCATCAATGGTCAAGCTGAAGGTCATTTTATTAGTGAAATAGGGCTACGCCAGGGGTGCCCATTATCTCCATATCTCTACATTCTGTGTTCGCAAGGTCTATCTTGGCTAATGAGAACCATGGAGAACAACGGCCTCTACAATGGGTACAGAATATGCAAGGATGCTCCTACCATATCCCACTTAATGTTTGCGGACGACCTTCTTCTCTTTGGTACGGCGGAGAATAGAACAGTTCAAACCCTAGTAGACATTATTAGTATTTACGCTGCTTGGTCGGGACAGACTTCAAATATGCAAAAATCTGTAGTTTTTTTCCAGTAAAGGTGTCAGCAGTGGAAGAAGAGAAGAGGTGGCAAGCTTTCTGGGAGTTCAACAGATGAAGAATGCTGACAAGTACTTGGGTCACTATTTTCTTCAACCTGCTCATAAAAATTCTTCATATGAGTTCCTCCAAGACAAATTTGACAACAAGATGGCTAGATGGAAGGAGGGTACTACTTAACAAGAAAGAAGGACTTTCTTGATAAAAACTGAATTGGGGCTCATCTCACCGTACTACATGGCCACAGCTACAATACTGTTTGAGGGTAAAAACCGGTTCTGCTGTTTTTTGGTAAATTTGGGTGTGTTGATGAGAAACGAATTAGTACCCTAAACAAATGCACTGCATGGGAGTACTTTTAGATTCGAGAGATCAATCTGTAAGACTCTGGCCTAAACCAAGAAATAGCCGATCTAGATTCAATTCGGTCACAAAGTGAAGGAGAAGGGTTGATCTTAGGGAGGGAAGCGAAGAAGGTGTTTGAGATCAGAATGTTGAATAATGAAGGTGTGGTTGTTTTATGACTTATATCAGAATATGGTTTCTGGATACTTGTGTTTATAAAATTTGTGTTCTTTTATTGAAATAGGTTGAAATCCTATTTATACAAGTTATCAAGTGCACTCCTGATCTCGTAGGAAGTGGAGGCAGTTAAGTAGTGGAGAAGTGGGGTTGTGTAAAAAGTGGTGATCACCACGTTTTCATTATGTAGGAAGACCGGTCACACTTTCACCCATTACTCTCATTGTTGTTAATCCTCCATGTTTTCCTAGCACTTTCTCGTAACGGGCGTGTTGCACGCCGCACGCTGTAAACCGCCAGACCAATACCCTAGTGAGCATCCCCCAGTTTGTGACATGTTTGATGTCTCAAGTAAATGGGTCAAGTCGTGAGACTTGCCGCTAAAAGCAGCACGTAGTGCTTCTTAGGTAAAACAATAAAATTGTTCGTGAAATCAACGTTTATGAATCATCGTTTATAATCGATGCGTATAAAGCATTGTTTATAGTCGATGTGCATAAAACATCATTGTTTTAAAGATCGCCTAAATTAGTCGCGAGTCGACTGTCTTAAAAGAAGAGCGTGACCAGGCATCTTTGGGCAATCGTTTGGTAGCTCTAGGGGTGAGCTACTGCTTGTCGATCACTCCTTGTAGGCGAGTGACGGATGGTAGCCATTCTAAAGTCCTACCGGTTGATCTAAATTGGATCTGGATCGCTCAAATTGGCTAGCCAAGTTGAATGGCCGAGATGATTTGCGGTAGTCAATGACTTCCGTTGAGGCAGCACGAAGGGCCATCTTTGGGTAATCGTTTGAGGATCACATGGGCTTGTTATAGCTTGGCCGATTTCTCCTCATGGGAGGGGGTGGCCGGTGATCACAGCGTCTCCCTATCGGTCTTCTAACATCTGATCTAAACCGTCCGACCAAGCTAGCGAAGTTGGATGGACGAGATGGTTTGCGGCAACTATTTGCTGTCGTTGATTCAAATTAGGGTTTGGAAGCCGTGTGGCCAACCCTAGTTTGGCTGATCAAATGAAAGCGCTGGGCGCTAGTTTGAGAAGGCCGATCAGCCATGTGCAAAGACGGGCCGCTGATGTGCACGCAAACATCTCTTGGGCTATCTAAAATTAGATCTAAGCCATTCGATTTGGCTGGCGAAGATGGACGGTCATGATTGATTTGCGATAGTAACACACTTCCGCAAACACAAATTAGGGTTTCAAAGCAGCCGCGCCCGCCCAAGCTCGATCGAATGGTTTGATGCGTCATTGACTTGCCATGAGCAAGTCGATCGACTGGGAAGGAAATTGGGCCGCCGGTGAACACATTGACATCTCTTTGATCGTTCGAGATGCGATCTAAGCCGTCCAATTAGGCCGGCTAACTTGGATGGATGCCATGGGTTTTGATACCCTTTTTGTCGGTCTTAGCTCGTTTGAGCTTGTTTTGTCAATAACGCGATCACCCACATTAGGGTTAATCGTTCGAATGCGCTGCGGATGTACTAGATGGGATCCATTCGGTCGGGATGCTAGTGGGCCCGCCGGCGGTCATCGTGATGATTGCCTAATTCTGCCAGGAGTAGGCTAGGCTTGTTTAATTGCGTGGCCAAATTGTGTGGCCGTGATTATCTTTTTTGAGACTGACATGAACAGTCTAGATTTTCCTTAAGGAATTTAAACGCGTTCGATCGCGCTATCTTTTAATCAACACGCTAATCTCTTTATCAGAGAGTGGTGTAGCCTACGTCAGTGTTTTCATGCAGGTCTCAATACTGACACTTCGGGAGATTCATGCTACTCCGCTGCGAGTGAACATTAATCGTCATGTCATGCCAATATTGAGAGTTCGTTTGGGAACATAGCATAGGAAAATACCAGGAAGGTCATGCATTAACGAATAATGTAATAGGTTAAAATTTACAGAATATCTGGGATTGTTGCTTCACGCACCATTCTGGATAAATTTCATAAATATGTTGAATTTCTCAATACATATGTAAGCGAAAAGGTTTATGCACTCATCACTTTCAAATAGCTTTCGTTCCTTTGCAGAATGACAACACATTAAAATACAGGGTTTTACAATTTTAGCCCTAAACTGAAAACCACCATCAACATTAAGTCCCCTGTTTAGCACGTAACAGTGACATTTTTGCGGGGTAAGCAATAGATGGTGACATACAAGATGGGATAGATACGAAGAGAATAGGCTTACCAGGAGAAGTCGACCGTTTGTGATGTGCAGGGCGGCATTGCTGCGGCCATGGAGCATCGGTGTGGTGGGCCCGGCTGCTCTTCCCGCGTTCGATACAAAGAAGGCTTCCTTCTTTCGTTAGAACTCCGCCAAGCTTCCATGTATAAAAGGACGTCAACCCCCTCCTCTCTTTTCTTTTTTTGTTCTTTTCATTTGCTTCAACTATCGTCCTTAGCATCCACCGCTCCCTTGCCACTGCCGTTAGTTGTCTCGTCGTCGCGCGTCCGCCAGCAGCAAGGTACGTGCTTCCTCCTTTTTCGTTCCCAGTTCTCTTTTATTTTATTTTATTTTATTTTATTCGTGGATGTAAACCCTAGTCGTAGCTTTCGTGAACTTAGGAAATTTATCCCATACGAATGACATCTCTTCGTTAGCAACATTGTAGTGAGCTTTAAAAGTAGTATCAATAACAACATTACTAGAATCATGAGCAAGGAATCATAGATGGATGCTGCCGTTTACTTTTTTTTTGTTGTTGCAAAAACCTAGTTTTAGGTTTCGACCATGGATGTAATACCCACGATGAAACTTTGTTCCATGGGTGTAAGTGCTCGTTCGACCAGCCATGTGAGCAGCTCGGCCGTGGGAACATATCCCGTGGCTAGAGCAGGATTCGCGCGCGGCTTCTCCTCTCGTCCTTGTTAGTTCGTTATCCCCATAATTTCCATCTTTGAGCTTCGGCTATTAGTGATTGCATCAAAATTCGACAAGAAGTTATGCGTATGATTTCTCTTATAGCATGAAGTAGTGACTTTCTTCCGTTTTGTTTCGTTGTAGTTACTTGAAAGTGAACGTAAGGAAAAAAAAATAAGATGTCACCTGCAAATATTTCTGCCGCTAAGCTGGGAAATGTTAACAACTCCAAAGATATGCCAAACATTGATGACGAGCTCTTTGTCGTACCCTATCCGAATATTAGAACTCATCCTGGTCATAAGATAACCCTCCTTACAGGTTCAGAGAATGAAGAGGATGCTCCGTCAGTTTCTCCAGTACGTGTGATGAGGTTCTGTCTTCAAAAGAATGAGTATCGAGCTTTTCCTATTGATTTCAAAATTTTCCATAACCCGTTGCGCTCTTATGAAGGATGGATGAAGCATATGTTGGGCAGTGAGCGTATCAGAAGTAACCTGACTAAAGCACAAGTTATTGAAGCTGTCATGGCGTCTGCAACACTTCATATTAGGAAAGATGATGCGGGTTTGATCACTTTCGTTTCTCGATGGGGTCCTTCTACGCACACAACTATATGTAGATGGGGAGAAATGACCATCACTTTAGAAAGTGTAGCGGTTCTGCTGAGTCTCCCGGTCGTGGGGAATCTCGATTTTTAGTTGTCCACTGAAGAAGAAACGATGTTTTCCACTCTAGTGAATAAGGAGGAGGGATATGATCCGAAGAAGAATGATGAAAAATGCTTTTATACTTGGTGGGTGTCTGAATGGTTTCCCACGAAACCGATAGTAGGCCAAGTGTTGGACGATGTACTCAGTATTGCTGTGTTTTTATCCTTGTGGCTGTCCAGAGACATTTTTGATGATAGCTCTGGTAAGAAGACTATAAGACGGAAGCTCATTATGTTTGCTATTAAGCTGGTGAAAGGCGTAGTCCTCCCCCTAGGCAGCTTGTTCCTTAGGTCTCTGTACTCTCATCTGGATTCTTTGGCGGCGGACATGTATGCTTCCAACGGATATATGAAGGTGGATTCGCATCTCCACATTGCTTTTCTCCAAGCATGTTTATGGGAGCACTTTAAAGGTTATGCTCCTTTCCCTGCAGCTTCGTTCTCCAGTTTATATGGAGGTTCCAGAATACTCCGTTGGCAGAAGAGGCGTCCAAAGCCTGGGTTAAAGCTTATCAACTTTTTCGACAGCGTGCATGCCATAGATTTTCGTCCGTGGGAACCGGTTCATTCTTCTGTAGTTCAGCCAAAAACCTTTGCCGCCGCTCCTGATATAGTGTTCCACACTGATGGAAAGATATGATCTTTGAAGAGATTATATTTATGCGAAGCTGCACGCCAGGATATATTCCGTGTTTCTTTAATGTATCCTTTACTGTAGTTCCGTATAACATTGACAAGGCCGCCCATCATATGGGATTTGATCAAGGTGTCCCGTTTTGTCGCCCGTCCACGCCTTCAGCGGAGCTTTTGCCATCTATTTTTTATGCTAGCCTTTTCGCCACAAAGATGAGCCTTCCATTCTTGCTCCCAGGGAGAAAACCAGTGGCAACTGATAAGTACAAGGAATTCTGGAGAGAAGAGCTCTTATCTTTCATAAATTCGTGGAAGAAGTTGTGACAGTTTCGCGTGACAAGCCTTCTCCTGAGATTTTGAAACGACATAAGCTGTTGAAGACGCTTTCTTCGGGTAAACGAACTAGAATCAGTCCCCAAGAGAAAGAGGTGAGGTCCAAGACGCGTGCAGGAAGCATTCGAATGACTTCAACGGCTCCGGTAATTTTTAATTCTTCCAATATGCAGGTACATACATGATTTCTCTTAACCAGCTGATTTTAATCATTTTGAGCAAGCCTCATTAAACATCTTCCTCCTTGGGAATGTGAATGCTTTTCCTAGACTCGCGCGCAGCTACAACATAGCGCCTTCAGAAGATAAATCTAGTGATACTGAGTCTCTCATAGAGGAAACTGAGGATGAACGAGATTCAGGCTCCGACGACGACAAAGGAAACAATTCTAAGCGTAATAGAGAGTCTGATCATTCTAGCGAGCCGGAAGATGAGCCGGTACGTCTTCTATACATTTTCTAAACATGATTCATCCCTTGATGTGAAACAAACATTAACCAGTGATATTGCAGGTCAAAGCCGTGATGGAAAACAATCTTGAGGTAGAGATGGATGATGATGCATGGAACATTGCTGCCTATCCTAATGGGAATGGAAACGCTGCGTCCATGGCTGTAGATGTGACTGCCTCCAAAGAACCTCTCGGAAATGATATGGCGTTAGTTGTGCATTCTGTTGCTAGAGCCATTTTTTATCCTCCTCTTGATGCCCCCTTCATAGATCATGTGTTTGTTGGAGGATTTAACGTGCCGGCTAAGTATGCGTAGTTGTATACCAAGATATGGAAGAAACACAGTCACATTGCCACTTTTAAAAAGATTAAAAGTCGTTTTGCATTGGTTAAACGCGTCGAAGAAGCTCTATCCTCCATTCATGACATGTGCAGCGACTGGGTGCGCTGTTACTGAGGAAGTAGTTCAAAACTGGGAGTTCAACCGGGATATGTTTGTTAACTTTGAGTTTAATGCCTCCTAGTTCTGTGAAGGATTTTCCAAAATCCAAAAACTACAAACTGAAATGACTGAAGTTCCTTCCGCAGATTTTATTAACCAACATGAGGCAGAAGTTGAGAAGTTATCCCAGGAGTTGAAGTTGAAGCAGAACGCTCTCCAAAATATGAAGGATGATTTCGCCAAGAAGAATGAGCCATTGTTGGACAATTTCCCTTGAATGCTTTCACTTCATGAATTTTCTCCTCTTAGGCTCTTTTTTTTTTTTGAAAAGGCAAAAGACGCTTCTTTTATGGTTTTGATTTTATGGCTATGAACTAGTAGGTGATTGCTCTGTGAGGATTTTTTGAATTCGATTTACTCTTAAAATGATTTCGTGAGTAATTTTCTGGAAGTGATAATATTCGGATGAAATAACATGTTGGAATGCAAATAGCGCACCCCTTTTGGAAAAATTGTGAATGTTACATGAAAAAGGGAAACACTAGAGTAATATGATATTTTTAGAATAATCGTATTATCGGATCTATTCTCGACATGGGTTGACGGCGAGTCCCCAGTAAATTTCAAAACAATTGATTGTGTATTGTTGTTTTACGAAACTTACTTGTTCACGAGACCCAATAATAAAACTGGCTTTCCTGGAGAACTGTTTTGAATCCAGGTTATGACGCGCCTCTCAATAATGGGAAGTCTCCACCCAATTTGTTTTGTTGACTGCATGTGTCGACTTGTAGAGGATTGGAGAATCTCCAGTTCATAGACGTAATTCTCCAGAGTTAATCTTTTCCTGGACGATGCGATTCAGGCCGTTGCATTCACTGGTAGGATGATGGATGAACCTGTGGTAGTGGAAATATCTTTAATCCATCGTTTCTTGATTAGTTGGTAAGCGCCACACAGGAGGTAGTTCAACTACTCCGTTTCGTACACAATCTCCAAGCAACTCCAGAACTTTCCTTATTGGAAACTGGAAGCACGGGTACCCTGAATCTGGTTTTTCTCGTGTTAGTGGCTGTTGTCATGAGAACTCCTGCGTGCCTTGATATGAAGCTCGTTTTGAGAGTGGAGTTGAGGCACGAGTGTGCGTTGATATAGGTGCAGATCGTTTAGTTTAGCGGTTTTGCTGAAATGCAACTTCTCTCCAGGGATCTTCATCGGTGACAATATCATTATGACGCGGTTGAATCGAGTATCGTTCATTTGTACAGTTCTTGTCTTCATGGAGGCCTTGGTAAATTTCCCCTTCTTCAGGCGTTTCTCTGTTTGGTAAAGTCAGAGCGGTCGTGGTTGTGGATTGTTGCACAACTCTCTGAACTTCTGCGAGGGTCTTAAGATACATATTTTCCAACAAAGCTTCATAAGCCGGTTCCTTACCCTTATCCTACAGGTATTGTGACACTCTTGGCGAGTCCCTTCCCCTGTGAAACTGTTTCGGCTCTTTGTTGTTGGCTGGATTTTGTAGATTGTTTCCTTTCTATTCATGTCCGACGCGGCTACGTATTCTGCCTGCATCGTTGTTGGCAGGGGCGCAAACTTCAGGTAAAGATTCAACATTTTTGGTGTTGTCTTTAACATTGATGATGTTCCCCGGATAAATGTTTGTCGACTCCTTCCACAACCGGTTTGCTACACTCCTAAAGAGACAAAGTGTCTCGTTTTGCCATTCGGCGATATCATCTTGACTTGTGAGGACATCTTCTAACATACTAACCATGCCTTCCATGGTGATTGGGTTTTGATCATCTATGACCTTCAGAGAATTCGGCTGGTGGGGATACATCACGGAGCGGAAGTTGGGATTGATGATTGGAATGAAATCGAATTAACAACTGATTTTTAGAACTAAGATCTACCCGTTCTAGATTTAAGAAATTTGAAATGAAGATTGAAATTGATTTCTTGCAACCGAGAGATTAATCTCCCACTATGGTCGCCAGTTGTTTGAGGGTAAAAACTGGTTTTGCTGTTTTTTGGTAAATTTGGGTGTGCTGATGAGAACGATTTAGTACCCTAAACAAATGCATTGCATGGGAGTACTTTTAGATTCGAGAGATCAATCTGTAAGACTCTGGCCTAAACCAAGAAATGGTCATTCCAGATTCAATTCGGTTACAAAGTGAAGGAGAATGGTTGATCTTAGGGAGGGAAACGAATAAGGTGTTTGAGATCAGAATGTTGAATAATGAGGGTGTGGTTGTTTTATGACTTGTATCAGAATATGGTTTATGGATACTTGTGTTGATGAAACTTGTGTTCTTTTGTTGAAATATGTTGAAATCCTATTTATACAAGTCATCGAGCGCACCCCTGATCTCATAGGAAGTGGAGGCAGTTAAGTAGTGGAGAAGTGGGGTTGTGTAAAAAGTGGTGATCACCACGTTTCCATTATGTAGGAAGACCGGTCACACTTTCACCCATTACTCTCATCACTTTTAACCGTCCGTGCTTTCCTGACACTTTCTCGTAATGGGCGCGTAGCACGCCACACGCTGTAAACCGCCAGACCAATACCCTAGTGAGCATCCCCAAGTTTGTGACATGTTTGATGTCTCGAGTAAATGGGTCAAGTCGTGAGACTTGCCGCTAAAAGCAGCACGTAGTGCTTCTTAGGTCAAACAATAAAAAAAATCTTGAAATCAGTGTTTATGAATCATCGTTTATAATCGATGCATATAAAGCATTGTTTATAGTCGATGTGCATAAAACATCATTTTTTTAAAGATCTCCTAAATTAGTCGCGATTCGACTGTCTTAAAAGAATAGCGTGACCGGGCATCTTTGGGCGATCGTTTGGTAACTCTAGGGGTGAGCTACTGCTTGGTCGATCACTCCTTGTATGCGAATGGTGGATGGTAACCATTCTAAAATCCTACCGGTTGATCTAAATTGGATCTGGATCGCTCAAATTGGCTAGCCAAGTTGAATGACCGAGATGATTTACGACAGTCAATGACTGTCGTTGAGGAAGCACGAAGGTCCATCTTTGGGTGATCGTTTGAGGATCACATGGGCTAGTTATAGCTTGGACGATTGCTCCTTATGGGAGGGGGGTGGCAGGTGATCACAGCATCGCCCTATAGGTTATCTAACATCTAATCTAAACCGTCCGACCAAGCTAGCGAAGTTAGATGGACGAGATGGTTTACTGCAACTATTTCCTGCCGTTGATTCAAATTAGGGTTTGGAAGCCGTGTGGCCAACCCTAGTTTGGATGATCGAATGAAAGCGCTGGGTGCTAGTTTGAGAAGGTCGATCATCCATGTGCAAAGAAGGGCCGCTGGTGTGCACGCTGACATCTCTTGGGCCATCTAAAATTAGATCTAAGCCATTCGATTTGGCTGGAAAAGATGGGCTGTCATGATTGATTTGCGATAGTAACACACTACCGTAAACACAAATTAGGGTTTCAAAGAAGCCGCACCCGCCCTAGCTCGATCGAATGGTTTGATGCGTCATTGACTTTCCATGAGCAAGTCAATCGACTGGGAAGGAAACTGGGCCGCCGGTGAACACATTGACATCTCTTTGATCGTTCGAGATGCGATCTAAGCCGTCCTAGTGACGGATGCGATGGGTTTTTAGACCCTTTTTGTCGGTCTTAGCTCGTTTGAGCTTGTTTTGCCAATAGCGCGATCACCCACATTAGGGTTAATCGTTCGAAGGCGCTTCGGATGTACTAGATGGGATCCGTTCGGTCGGGATGCTAGTGGGCCCGTCGGCGGTCATCGTGATGATTGCCTAATTCCGCCAGGAGTAGTCTAGGCTTGTTTAATTGCGTGGCCAAATTGTGTGGCCGTGATTATCTTTTTTGAGACTGACATGAACAGTCTAGATTTTCCTTAAGGAATTTAAACGCATTCGATCGCGCTATCTTTTAATCAACACGCTAATCTCTTTATCAGAGAGTGGAGTAGCCTACGTCAGTGTTTTCATGTAGGTCTCAATACTGACACTTCGGGAGATTCATGCTACTCCGCTACGAGTGAACATTAATCGTCATGTCATGCCAATATTGAGAGTTCGTTTGGGAACATAGCATATGAAAATACCAGGAAGGTCATGCATTAACGAATAATGCAATAGGTTAAAATTTACAGAATATCTGGGATTGTTGCTTCACGCACCATTCTGGATAAATTTCATAAATATGTTGAATTGCTCAATACATATGTAAGCGAAAAGATTTATGCACTCATCACTTTCAAATAGCTTTCGTTCCTTTGTAGGAAGACAACGCATTAAAATACAAGGTTTTACAATTTTAGCACTGAACTGAAAACCACCATCAACAAATACCAAAGAAGACAATTCAGTCCTTAACCAAAACGATAAGAAATTTCTGGTGGGGTCGTTCTCGGAATGAAAGGAAGATGAAATTTATTAAGTGGAAGCAGATGGAGAAAACAAAAGAGCACAGTGGACTAGGGATCAGGAACTTGAAGAATCTTAACATGGCAATGATAGCAAAACTGGTGTGGAAGTTTTTAACTGACCCTGAATGCCCATGGGGTCAAATGATGAAGGCCAAATATCTGAAGAAAAGTAATTTCTAGAATGCTGAGAAACCAACTGCTTGTTCGTCTACCAGGAGTGCGATGTTAAAGTGCAGAGACATTATGAGAGAGGGATGTTGTTGGACCATTGTGAATGGGGAAAACATCAATATTTGGGAGAACCCATGGATCCCAAACTTGTCGAACAATGTCCCTGCCATAGGTGTAACTAATTTGCCTAATACTTCTAAGGTAAGGGATCTTATAATTCAAGAGAAACGACGATGGGATGAAGACAAGCTGCAGCAGCTATTCAACCAGCCTGAAGTCTCACAAAATTTGGAGATCCAAATACCAGTAGAAGATGAAGAAAATAATACTGACAAGCTGTTGTGGAAGCATCACCCAAAAGGTACTTTCTCGACTAAACCCTTCATGAAAACTCTATCAGATAGATAGCCAACAGGCTCGCATATTAATGATTTCCCGTGGAAGAAATTTTGGAAAGTAGACACTTTGCCTCCTAAAATACATCTATTCATCTGAAGGATGTTGAAGAATGGTCTGGCAGTGTCTGGCAACATTAGTAAACATGTGAGAGGTGTCTATGATGAATGCGGATTTTGTAACAAAGCCAAAGAGACTATAGATCACCTATTTATCCACTGTGAGGCTACTCAAGCTGTCTTATTTGCTTCTCCAATGAGTCTGAGGGTTAATCCAAACCCAGACACTACTGTTAAGGAGTATATCGAAAGGTGGTTAAATGAAGGAGGAGATTTTATTCATCTCAGAATGGGAGTGAGTCTTTTTTGGGCTATATGGAAAGCAAGAAATAACATCATCTTCAACAGGGGCTCCTTCAGTATTCACACAATCATCCAAGAAGCTATGTACTGGGTAAATCTGAAGACTATCCCTGAAGATTGTACATCAGTCCCAACTGAGACTGACTTTCTACAAACTGGGAAAGATAACTGGGAACCCCCTCCCAATAATAAAGTGAAGATCAATTTTGATGGTGCTGCGGGTATCAAAGGTTATGCTAGTAGTGCAGTTGCAAGAGACAGTGAGGCAGGGTTTAAAGGTTGTCATTGCAAAGTTTTTAGCTTTACTTCTGCAGTTGAAGCTGAGGTTTGTGGTGCTGCTCTTGTAGTTGATCTAGCAGTCAGAAAAGGAATGAAGGACATCATTATTGAAGGGGACTCTCTCATCGTAATCAACTCTCTAAAGTATAGGCACTATCAATACCCTTGGCGCATTCGTAACTCTATCATCAGAATAAGGGACAACCTGCACAACTTTAACATGGTGGAATTTCAGTTCATTCGTAACAAAGCCAACAATGTGGCTCACCTGCTTGCAGCGTTTGCTGTAACTAACCAATCCTCTAGAATTTGGTTAAACTCCCCTCCCTCTTGTATTACTCAGCTCATCGAGACTGAGGCTTCGTGTTCTTCTTAGTTTCCTTTTCTCTTTGTTTTCTTGTACCAAAAAAAATAAAAAAAAAAGGTAAAACTTACAGTTTATGGGTAAATGCTTTAGTATTTGACTTTAAATATTATAAAGAATGTACGTAGGTTAGTTAGCCCTTTAACGAGGGTATTTTCTATGCTGCCAAAATATTTTTCATTAAAGTACCATGGACCCCATGATTAAACAATCCATTGCGAGAATGGATATAATCCCAGTTTGGCGAAGAAATCACGATATCCCTCTACACTTTTGGAACAAAATAGGGCTTAGTAAGATTGCTAGTTTGATTGGAAAACCTTTAATGACTAATGAATGTACATTATACAAATTTAGACTCGCATATGCTAGAGTTTGATCTTATTGCACTTAATTTCTCTAGTCACATTTGTTTGATGATTGATGGTGTTGTTTCCATGGAGTTACATGAGAAATATTAATGGGTACCTCCAAAGTGTGTTAACTGACATTCTTTTGGACAATATTCAAGCAATTGCTTATGGAAAAGGAAAATAATAAGCTACATTGGACTTCAAAGAAGACTCAACAATCACATTACATATTATTGAAGTAGATAAGCTTGCAATTATGGACTAGAGATAAAGACGCAAGATGGCGAAGGAATGGATAAAATAGATAGCGGATATATATTGAAAATAATCTTCCGCAAGAAATTAAGCTAACAGCTGTAAGACAACAATGATCTTGTATATATGCGCTGAAAAAAAATTAAAGGAAAAAAAAAGTATATCTAAGAAAAATACTGCGAGAATGACGATATGGCCTCTTGCAGCACCATGGGTAATATAGAAAATGACATGGAAGATACCAATTGGTGTAACCAATACCAGTGTGACCAGAACTAAGGGAGATGACAATGAGTAGCCAAGTGGTGGAATTGGTAATAAGGATGAATCTTCAACAGTGGAAGAGAACAATGTTGTGAAATTAAAATCTTTAGGAGTTGTTGCGAAGAAAGATCATGACAAGTGAAAGCTTTTATGAAATTTAGAAACTTATTGGGAATTGCTGCCAGTGTCAAAGAATGAAACGAAGAAAATCTTTGGAGGCATTTTAGAAAGAAAAAAAAGATTAAAACCGAAAAACAACTCTCAAGGATTAAGTGAAACATGTGATTTGAATTTAGGGCGTGATAAAAGAACCCATCCAAGAAAATCTAATATGGGTTTTTGGGTTTGTTTGGTGTGGTCTTAGAATGGACCGTCGGTTGGTAGAATTTTTAGTTTTCTTTATTTGTTTATGCAATTAGAAAGATTTGGGTTCATCTTGTACCCTAGTTGAACTTTTTTGGAACAATTAATTGGGGATACATAAACTAATTGGGGAATATTTTTACCGTAGCTGCCAGCATGGTCGATAGATTTCCGGCATTGAAAAATCATGCCGGAAGCTACAGTGAAATATCCCCCAATTACATGTTCCTTTTTTGTGCCTGCTTCACGATTTTTGTTTTTTTGCTTCTTAACACCTGTTAATAAAATTGTAAACTTTTTTCTTCAAAAAAAAAAGAAAAAAAAAAGTGCAAGGACAAGTTGTATTTTTAATGAACAACCATGACCTTTTTAGATTTTTTTCCTTCTGAAGGTATCATAGTTATAATAATTAGAAGAACACTAGAGAATTGACGTAACCATATTCGTGGTTACCCAAGACATGCTTACCCTAGACAGGGATATTCCATGAGGCATGAGTATGTGCCTAATCCTTCCGCTTAAATGTGATACATTTTTTAGTGTCAAGTTAATTCTTGTTTTAGCTATAAATCTTGCAAATCACCTTGTATTACTCTTGTTCTCTATCTTATTTATTTTTTTATTTAGGTGAATAATCAGAAATCAATGGAAATGATGTTGAAAATAGCTAAGAAGGAAAAATGAACTCATTCCGACACGAAAAGGAGAAGTTAGAATATGGAATTACAACTCTTGAACACAAGTTTCAACATAATTTATAGCTAAGAAAAAGTATCCCAAAACCTAGCCGTAAAACAAGTGAGTTTGAGGAAAAAGATCTTGTGTAATTACGGTTGACGGTTAGATCCAACCTAGCCATAAGTTGTTTTTAAGCGATATGAAGATTTGTATACTACCGTCTTGTAGAGGACGAAGATATGACGCCAACCCAAAAATAATGTGGTTAATTGGACATCTAATGAGGGAGTTATGATCCAAATGATAAAACAAAAAATGTTCTGGAATAATTACGGCTAGGTCCAAGGGAGTCGTATCTAGCCCTAACTATGGTAATTTTGACAAGATATTCTTATTAGAATTACGATTGGGTTGTACCTAGTCATAATTAGGGTAGTTGGCACATGTGTGGATTTACAAAACAAAGAAAATACGTAAGGTCCCGGAAGGATTAGCCATCGATTTCTTGATCCCTGTATAAGGAGGCCTCAAAGATAATAAAAACACACATTTTACATCACTTTGCAAGTCTTGGAGGAGGCCAACAACAAAATGAACAAAAACTAGGGTTTCAGAATGATTTCACCAAGGTAACGATTTATCTTTCATTTTTTTCTTATGTATATCATGGGTGCTTTTGCATCTATGAGTAGTTAAACCCATATTTGTTTGAGGATGAATATTAAGTTCTAAACATGAATGAATTAAGTTATAATATGAATCTATTTTGAGTTCTTTATGAAAAGAAGAGGGTACCAAGTACACACCAACTTTTTCGTTCGGAAACCTGTATGGACAAACTTGTTACAATCGGTAAGTATAGATCAACAAAGATCTCATACCTGAAAAACAAGTTTACTTGGACGATCTCAAAAATAAATATCCAAGAATCAACCTAGTATGTATGCAAACTATATGCGAACCGAGTTCCAACAAGAACAAATCTTATAATTTATTCTTCAAGACACGAATTGATAAGAGCAAGTCTTGTAGGTTTTGTATTGTTTGAGCTTAAAAACTGTCTAGGTTATTAAGACGTACTACTTGTGATATTTCAATTATAAAGATAAGCAACATAATGCGGAAAACAAATAACACAAGATGCCAGAAATTTTGTTAACAAGGAAAACCGCAATGTGCAGAAAAATCCCTGGACCTAGTGCAGTCTTGAACACAGCGACCGCTATGCACACTAGCTTAATATCATACTTTTCTCTAGAACGTAGTTGAGACCGAATTGACCCTACGAGTAATTCAACTTCAGTCGTGCTCCTCACGTCTCTTGAATCTTGTAAGACACTATGCTGGCGTCCTTTACAGCCGTAAGAGTTTTTCGGCCTAAGTGGAGACTTTTAACTAATCCGCCTCTAACAGATAGCCTATTGATTTCCTTCAAAAAGATATACAATCAAGGTAATAGAAATCCATTTTCTTTTGAGGGATTTTCAAGGTAAATAAGATATCAAGCAAACCTCAACAATTATGATAGCTTACTTTCTTAAAAATGTTATAAAGATGCTTAATCAATTCTACCTCACAAGAATAATCTAAACAAATCAAAGAAGAGTTTATATATATATATATCTTGTGGGATCACAAAATTCTAGACCAAGAATACTTTGTGATTTCTATCTATCTTGTTCCTGATCTATAGTTCGAGAACTACAACAATCAATAAGAACAAGATCTGGATATCAAGAACTATCAGGTAAAAGATTGTCTGACTGGGCTTAACGAGTCCTTAGTAAAGACTTTAAAAGTCGTAACATAATACAATTTCATAAAAAAAAACTAGGTCTTTAGTGGACGGCTCTAGCTGCAACTGGGACACATAATTTCCAGGATTGAGATTATAGCATGTAGAGAGCTCTTTATCTATAATGATAAACATGGATATGTAGCTTACAAACAAAGATGAGTTCCTAAACTTGTTTCCATGTTTACGAATTACTTTGTTACCAAGAAAGCTTAAATTCCCCATATAGATTGATCATGTAAGCATGTGAGAAGTCTACCTTGAATCACAAAAAAGAATGTGCAGCCATATATTAATGGAAATAAACGTTGTGCACCAAGTGGTTAGCCCAAGAACAACAGTTAAGTTGTTTGTAAACTTTTAAGCATAAGATGGAGTATAATAACTCTCAAGTCCAAAATAATTGTGAACTGTCTAAAACAGTTGTTGTACATTTTTTCATCTTGGAGATCAAGAACCTTTTGGATTGATAAGATCGCAAACTATCCAAAACAGTTTGTGTACTCAATTACAAAAGTGTCCAACAACCTCTTAAAATCAACCAGTTCATAAACTCACCAAATCAGTTTGTGTACGCGAATTAATTAAATAATAATTCCATCAAGTCTTATTATTTATAAGTTTCAAATTCATGAATTGAGCAAGTCAGTTCATGACTCTTTATGAACTTAATACGCAATTTTGATACGTCGAACAATAAATTACTCAATTTATTACGCGACAAGTTTTATATTCCTTGAATTTAAGATTCGAGTTTTACCAAGTAAGAGCTTGTACTCGAGATTTTTCTTTGAAATGTTCATCATAATAGGATAGTCAGTCTTCACATGCCTTTGTTGATGAAGTTTCTGTAGGCGTTTTCGTTGTTCCCCAGTCGTCAATTTTCAAGGTCGAACGGTGAATTCTGATATCAACTTCCATGCTTTATTCTAAGTACGATACGAACCTTAGTAGATTATAAATGTAGTTTTGATCAACTAAACTTGACATACCAGACATTTGTGAGTTTTACTGAGCGATGCTCTAGCACTTCATATGATTATCATTTGTGTATACTATTTCGAAAGTTTATGGATAATTGATTAATTAATTAGGTGGTCAACTAAATTGATTTATATAAGAATTTAATGCCGGTATCGAGTTAGGATATAAGTAATCGTATAATAATTCTTACACCAAAAGAACACGAGATCTTACAGAGCGGTTCTGTGAAGTTATCATGTGTATAAACAACACTTGAAAGTGGACCTAAGCTAAGAATCTAACTACTAGGATCAACCTGTAAATTCACAAAATATAAGGTGCTCAACCAAATTGAGCTACTACTAGGCGGCTTAGACGAAATAATCTGATATTGTAAAGCTTGCGTACTCAGTGATACAAAGAATTTAGGGAATAGCCTGAGCTAGTTGATATTCTACGGTTGGTGATAATCTATGATTGATGAAAAATAAATAAGTATAATGGTGGTTTAAATGACGAGGGTGCCAAGTACACCACAATATTTTCGAAAATCAACTTATTTAAGACACACCTTGTGTAATCTAATTCAGCCAAGTACTTCAAGGAGATTAATTTTCAACCAGGTAATACTGGTGTTGATGGTGGTTTTTAGTTCAGGGCTAAAACTGTAAAACCCTAAATTTATGTGCCTTCATTCTGTAAATAAATGAAGCCATTTAAAGCTGATGAGTGCCTATGCCTCTTTGCTTACATATGTACTAAGCAATTCAGTATATTTATATACAAAATTTAATTTGAATAATGTTGGTTGCAAAAATCCTAAGAGATCTGTAAATTTTGTTAAGCTCCTGCTCGCATTATTCACTAATGCAGGGCCTGCTGAGTATCTATCATATGCTGTGTTCCCAGCTGAACTCTTAATACTGACATGATATGAAAATTACTGTTCACTCTCAGCTGAGTAGCATGGATATCCCGAGGTGTCATAATTAAGATGTGCATGAAGATACTCAATCAGAGGCGCGCAAGTTGCACCAAAGCTGCGCTGCTCTCCAAGATAAAAATTAGTGATTTTGTACCAATATCCAAAACTCACCAAAATTGATTAATTTTGTGTCAATTCACAAAATTCAATTTTTTTACCTAATTTTGTTGATTTACGAAAAAAATTAGGTTTTTGCCCTAAAACTGAACCTACACGATATTTCGATCCATATTGGTCGAGATAAAGCCTAGGCAAGCTAGGAAACCGGACCATCATGGAGCTAGTAGGAGTAAAGTCCTACCAAAAGTTGGAAAGTAAGAGGAAACCGTGACCAGTTTGAGCGGCAGCAAAAAGAGGCGCGTCTGGGCCACTTGGCCGGTCGGTTTTCTCTAGATGGCGCCTTCCATCACCGACTGGCATTGCTCCATTTTGTTTTCCGTCGGACCCTCTTTCCCATCGGCCAAACAAATCGTTCTAAAGATGTAAGCTACACTTTTAATTAAAGATGAAAGTAGGCTGTCGATGCGTTCTATTTCTTAAGAAAATAGATCTTGGCCGTCCAAGTCGGTCACAAATTGATCACGAACACACGACTTGGCCAGTCAAGTTAACTAGCCTGGCCCTCTCCTAATATGACCGAGCAAGCTCCATATTAGCTACTGACGGGCCCTCTATTATTTCATCCAATCAGATCTCTCCTAGCCTGCATGATGCATTCACAATGGCTAGTCAGAGTAGGCTAGTCGAGCGGCTTTAAAATAGTCTTAATTAGGTCAACCACAGTCCGTGGCAGTCTTAAAAAGATCTTAGCCGTCCAACTTAGCTGGCCAAATGTACCAGCTTAGATTCAATTCTGGGCGACCAATAAGGTGCTTTTATAATGACCGACGACCCATCTATAGCCTTGACCAATCACATTGCTCATAGCCTACCTGCTCCGCTCCAAATCATTGGCCAAAGTGGGCTAGTCACGCTGCTCATAAGAGTCTTAAATAGATTTAACGATAATCAACAACTGCCGCAAACGATCTTAACCATCCAACTTGGATAGCTGATTTAACCAGCTTAGATCTAATTTGGATCGACCAATGAGATGCCATGATGGCTACCGTTCATCCTTCTCCTATGAGGACCGATCACACCATCCACAACCTACTCAAACAGCTCCTGGCAGCTGCTCAAAGACTGCTAGTCACGTCCCTTTTTAAGACCGTGAAATCCGCGACTAATTCAAGCAGGCTCTATACAACGATGCTTCATAAGAATCGAATATTTTGAGCTGCTTGCTTAAAAGCGATGTTTTACATGCATCGATTATAAACGATATTTTATGAATATCAATTTCATAAATAATTTAATTATTTATCTAACTTAAAAGCACCATATGCTATTTTTTGAGCGTTGACTTACGATAAGTCGCATTCACACGACTTGACTAGTCACTTAAGATCACCTTCCGAACTAGCTTGCGCGTGATTGGTCGAAATAATTAGATCTTGCAAGTAAGACCCACTCAGCAACTACCATGTAGGACTTGTTCCATTTTTCATGTAACTTGCTCCATATTTTCTACAAAAATACTCGAGACATCAAACATGTCAAAAACTGGGGGATTCTCATTAGGGTATTGGTCTGGCGGTTTACAGCGTGCGACGTGTAACACGCCCATTATGAGAAAGTGTTAGGAAAGGCAGACAGTTTATGGCAGTAGAGAAGTAGTGGATGTAAAACTGACCAGTCTTCCCTTCACAGTAGGGACATGGTTCTTACCATTTTTACACGATCTCCACTTCTCCGTCACTCAACTACTTCCACTTCCTACGAGATCAGGGTGTTTATTATGACTTACTATAAAAAATATTTTTTATCTATTGAACAACAAGATTCATTAACGCGGGTACTCAGAAAACACCTAGAACTTACATCTTACACTTTCCAAGCAAGTTCCATATTCTGATACAAGTCATAAACAACTACACCTTATAGAGTTCATCATTCTGACACCTTCTCTGCTTCCCTCCCTAAGATCAACCCTTCTCCTTTATTTTGTGCTCGAAGCAAGACTGGAACATCCATTTCTTTGTTTAGGCCAGAATTGTACATATTGATCTCTCGAATCTAGAGTACTCTAGTGCAGTACATTTGTTTAGGGTTTAGACTCGTTTCTCATCGACACACCCAATTTACCATTTTCAGCAGAATCAGTTTTTACCCTACTACAACTGGATATATATAATAGGTATCGAACTGAACCTAACTATTAGGATCAAACCCGAGTGCTGGATTAACGTATAATGCAATTACCTTATTATAACTAAAATGATAATTATAACGCGGAAAGTAAAGTAAAAGCACACAACAATATTTTTTAACTAGAAAACTGCATCTGCATAAAAACCTCGGGACCTAGTCCAGTTTTTAATACTCTCAAAATTAAGCCGCTATACAAAGACTATTACCAACTTCGTATAGTTGAGACCAAATAAACTAACTCCAAGTTACTCAGTTCTTTCATTATCCCTGCGCCTATTACCAATATGGTCAAGGAACGTGATTCCTAAGATAAAGTCCATTATCTTAAGTTGCTTTACCCGCTGTGAAGACTTCTAGCGCCCAACTCCTTTGGATTGTATTCTGAAACAGTAAATGACTAACCCATTTTGGTAACCAATCTATCAATCTTAAGAACTAAATTATAGATATATGTTAAGTTACACAAAAGATCTTCCGTTTAATCAATATAAACTCCTTTGTATTAGTTTAGAAAAACCAAGATTAAGATTATCGAAATAATCAAACCTTAGTTCACAATCTATCAGATTCAGATCCTGAAGAGAACCACCAAATGATAGATCGTCGATATATATAACAATTTATGAAATTATTTCAAAGATAAACAACTTGTTGGATCCAAATCAATCAAGTGTGCACGAAGTATAATCACAAAGATCAGAATACCAAACAGAAATCTTCTTGTCTTCAAATATTCATCCTTAATAAACATTTTGATTCCCTTGTGATCGATCACGCACAAAAAAGAGTCTGTTAACAATGGATGATCACAAGACTATCTTTAGATCCAAAAACATATATGAACTTATCTATCCTTGATCCAGTTCGAATGACCTTATATTAGAAGAGAAAGATCATGGAATAAACAAACTAGTGACTCTCAAGGTTCAACTACTGTTAGCCAATCAAATCAATAATCAAAAAATAAAATAACATTGTGATTCTAGGTTCCCACCAACGGTACTTCTTGATCCCATATAAGTCTTTAAATAAAGCAGACGTAAGAGATTTCACCTAATTAGGATACTCTCCTTTCCAAGTGAGTATTACAAGTATGCTAGTCGACTTCCCGCACTGACTACAAAATAAAATGTCTGTATTCTGGGATGAGTTTGTAAGAAGTACAAACTTCAATATTTGTAAACCATGGTAGTTTGGACACCAAGGAATTTCCATATCCGAAAAAAATCAAAAGATATGAAATAAATACCAAATTTTCGGTTTTGCGTAATTATAACTAAAATCCAACGAATATACCGAAATCTCTCATGGATGACAACTCAATATTAGCTAGCAGATAAGTATACTTTACTAATATATTCTCCAGAGATATGCTTTAACTACTGGGAAATTAAACATATATATATATATATATATATATTCCGATATAAAAGATATTTCGGTTTGGGATCTCACCTCGAGTATCAAGGAAATACTTGGACATTAAGAAATAACATTTTAGCACATGCTCAAATATTATGCCGACATTGTGAACTTTTCATGTTAACCAAAACATTTTATGATATCTATCCAAACCCTAAAGTATTAGATAAATCAGAAATACGTTTTACAAATGGTTAACCTAATGGAGATCGGTCCTTCTATGGATCCCCAAGTAAGGGATCGATCCTGCTATATATCCCCAGTTAGGAATCGATCCTTCTATAGATCCCTGAGACCGGTCCTAGAGTAGATCCATGTTTAAAGGATCGGTCCTAGAATAGATCCTTTGATTCCTTTCAACTACGAATTAAGTTTCGCAAGTCTACTTACGTAAACTAATGTAGTTAAACATAGTTTTCTAGGCATGGAATCAATCCAAAGTTCAACACACTAAACTAGTACCGAATTACCAAATAGTATTATATTGTATTTACGAAGTTCAAAAGATGAACGTTATACTTCTTTATCCAATATACCAAAGTTATGTGAAATAACTAGTATATACTTCCTTGACATTTTGATCAAAATAGAATGATCAAGTCACTAATACTAAAAATATATAAATATAACTTTGTATGTTATATTTTCAAAATAAACGACTTGAAAGAAACGTAGATAGAAATGGAAACAAGTCAATTCTGTATTACTAACCTCGAACAGAAGGATGATATGTACGTTGATGTCGATACATCTTCAGGTGCTTCGGAGTAACACGATTTTGTTTCAACATTTCTAATATTCCCAGTCTAACGTTACGAAGTTGACTTTAGTAATCTAGTCAAGCAACCTAGAGTTTTGGAGCTAAAATATGACAACCAACATTGTTATACAAACGCTTGGTGGGTTCAATCGAGCAATGCTCTAACAGGTTTTGTAATGAAGAAGGATTTATTAGTCAACTCTCTCATAATTGCTTACAACTTACTTTTAATTGCTTTCTTATTTACTTTGTTTCTAAAACCTAAAGCAGATACCCCCTCTTTGACACTTTCAACAATTAAAACTCCTTACTCTTCGTGGGAACAAACTTGATTATATTACTTGTTAATTAAGTTGAAATAAGATTACTAATTTTTTACACGTACGACACACATCAATACAAAAGCAGAAACATTCCCCGAAGAAGTAAAACTTCTGAATGGAGGTATGCATTTTCATTAGAAATTTCTACTGTAATAAAAACATCGACAAAAGCTGGGAGATAAAAAAACCAAATTGTTTGTTACAAAAATGTTTTTTCTCTTTTTTTTTGTAAGGATATTGGTTGCCCTATTTCATTATTTATGAAGGAACTAAAAACCCAAAAAATTATTGCAATCCTTTAAGATTTGAATTGTGGATTGTAGAATAGCAAGACACTATCATTTGATTTTGGTGTTGTCCCCTTGCATAAAACTAATAACTTTTTTGCAATCTCTTTGAAAGTTGAAATATTTAAGATAGATTTCCTTGCCCATGTAGCCGCCTTGAGCATCGTCAAGATTCTGCCTCTTCTGGTGAAGCTGGATAGCTTTGTCTTGCTCCCGCCGAACTACAAATACCTAAATGATTTCTCACCAGAAAACCATTACATTGTAATAATTTTCCCAAGAAGCATCAAAGTTCAACATTTTAGTGTTTATACGAGGTTTCCTGCATTTTAGGTTCTTATCACTTTTTCTTTGAGCAGCCGTGGCTAGTGTATTTGTGTTTGTAACAGTATGCAAGCTCTTCTTGTTCCAGAAACTGAGATTCATTTCAACTTTCATGGAAACTAGTTGCAATTTTTCATCAAATATTCTCTTAATTATACCTTTCCTTCCATATATATATATATATATATATACCGACAGTTAGTTGATGTAATATCTAAAGCTTTTCCATCCTCATCTTTGGAGACCCAAACTCCAAAGATTATAATGATCCAGAAAAAAATTATTGAAGGGAGCTCACTGTAGGATTACATGACAAGGAGATAAGTCCATACTGATCTTGCGAAACCACAATAAAAAGATACATGAGACAAAGTTTTTGTTTCTTTGATACCAAAGATACAATTTTTATCTATATTTGCAACAAATTGAGAGATAAGACCTTTTAGAGGTAAAGCCTTAGAAATAGGCCTGTCAATATTTGTCCGATATCCGGAATCCGTTTCCGATTATTCGATATCCTATAGGAATTTATCCGTTATATCGGATATCGGATATGGATATTTATCGGATATTTCTTCCTTAACCTATCTATATCGGATTAGGCTCCATCCGTTTCGTTAATATCCGATATCCGATAGAACTAGGGATATACTTGTAATTTTCTATTTCCATACCTAATACTGAGAGTCGAGTCGAGTCTTCTCAGTATACTCATTTCCTATTTTCCTTTTCTTCTTTTCCAGTTCTCTTCTGAGTCTTCTGAGTTCTCAGTTCAGTCCGTCAGCTGATCACTCTCTCGATCAATCACTCACTCAGTTGTTTATCAATCACTCACCCGCTTAATCAGGTATTAATTCTCTTCTATTTCCGTGTTCGATTTTTGTGTTCGATTGTCATGAAATTAGGGTTTCTGTCTTGCAATCAAAAATTAGGGTTTGATATGACTTACATGTATGGATGAAATTAGAGAAAGATTTGAGATGGGTTTAACTTAAATAAGAATATGAGGCATTGAGGTTGAAGAATAACTCAATATTGATAGTTATTAGTTTAGGGTTTGATTGAATTGATCTATTTTTGATATTTTAAAAGTTATGTGTTGATGATACACTTTTAGAAGATTTAAACTGAATATACTACTGTTTACACTTGTAGTATTCTGTTTTACACTTTTACTTTCTTTATGTGAAGAATCTGATTCCTATCTTTTGGGTGTTAAACAGAAGTTAATTTTGACATTGGATTTACATGACAACAAAAGACTAGCAAAAGGCTCTGAAGAAGGTTTCTACTCTATCAGGTATCATAATCAGTTGTTATTCTCTTGGAATTATGATTCTGAATCTCTGATAATGCATCTTAATTTACATCCTTGTTTACTATATTTAGTTGAATTTCAGTTATGAAGTGTAACAGCATAATCCTGAATATTCTTGTTTGGTACTGTTCTTGAGTGTCTAAATGTTCACTATTCTTTTCTATCTAGGATTTTTCTGTTTGTCTTGTTGCGCCTGTTTATTATATTTATGTTACATTTTGAAACTGTAGCTCTAGTGCTTCTTGATGTGCCTGAAATGAATTACTTGTCAATTGTCAACCAATCTTGGGTTGTACCTTGTCTGTCTACAGCATTTCAACTTCTTGAGATACCGAGAAGCTTATCAAGTTAAACTATCCTAGCTAGTCATTCTCTTGTTAGGTTGTAACTTAAATTGAAATCGAAGCTGGTTGGTAAAGAATGTTCTTGAACTGTATTGTATTTGATCTTAATTACTCAGTTTGAGATGAATGCTTTTTAGTATTTACTGTTGATAGTTATGAATGTTTTTTTCATTTATTTGGTAACTTACTCTGTGTTTAATTTTAATATAGGCAATTGCAAAAATGTTTAAAAAACCAGGCAAGGGCAAGACAGTTTCAACCAAGTCAACCTCTTTGCCTCAATTTCAATCAAATGACATCATTTCTATGGATGGTTCACAATCACAAAGTGAAAGTGTTCAAGCTTCAGCAATTGGCTCAACACATGGTACTAGTGACACTAGGACATTACCAGAACCAGAAGAGAACCCAGCTGATGATACCATGCCAGGCTCTAATAAAGATGATGAAAATAGAGAAGCTGATGAGGATCCATTGGTAACTTCTCTGAAGAAAAGACTTAGAACAACAAGGTCACCTGTGTGGGATGAATTTGAAAGGGATGTTGAAGTAAGACGCAACAAAAAACATGTGAGGGAAGCTGTTGTACTAGGTACATGCAATCATTGCAAGAAGGTAATTGATGCTGGTAGTCAGACTGGTACTACCAGGTTGTCTAATCATCTAAAAATTTGCCGAGAGAGACCACAGAACAAGGCTGGACAACAACAAATTACTGCTTCACTGAAAACAGCAGGTAACAAAGCTATAAAATTATCTAATTACAAGTATGATCCTGCAATTTCTAGGGAATACATGGCTAAAATGATTGCTAAGCATGATTACCCTTTAAACATGGCTCAACATTTTTACTTTAGAATGTTTTGCAACTCCTTGAACCCTGCTGCTAAGATCATGTGTAGAAATACAACTAGAAGTGATGTGATGAAGTTTTTTCATGAAGAGAAACAAGAATTGCAACTAGCATTGGATAATTTGACCTCTAGATGTAGTCTTACAACTGATATGTGGACTTCTAAGCATATTAAAGATGGATATTGTTGTGTAACATGCCACTACATAGATGATGAATGGAACTTGGTGAAGAAAACATTAGCTTATATTTTAGTGCCATCACCACACACAGGAGATGTTCTCACAGAATGTATTAAAACTTGCACTCTTGAATGGAACATAGATAGGAAATTCCTTGCTTTAACTGCTGATAATGCTGCTGCTAATGGTGTGATGATGAGAAACTTAATTAGGTTGCTAGAGAGTAAGGATTGCCTGGTTCTTGATGGGAAATTGTTTCACATGAGGTGTGCCAACCACATTCTTCATTTGGTTGTCCTAGATGGTATGAAAGTTGCTGTTAAGTTTGTGCAAAATATTAGAGATTGTGTTAAGTATGTTAAATCTTCACAAGCTAGGAAGGAGAGATTTGAATTGGCTGTGTCACAAGTTAGGTTGTCTGGAAAGGGAGTTAGTCTAGACGTAGACACTAGGTGGAACTCAACTTATGTTATGCTCAAAA
Source organism: Papaver atlanticum (assembly GCA_023531105.1). Taxonomy (NCBI): domain Eukaryota; kingdom Viridiplantae; phylum Streptophyta; class Magnoliopsida; order Ranunculales; family Papaveraceae; genus Papaver; species Papaver atlanticum. Next base: position 615,376 of record JAJJMB010014053.1, read on the forward strand.
ATGCAATTGAACTGAGAATAGGGTTTGAAAGATTAGCTGTCCTTGATCCTGAATTCGAGTGTCTACCAAGTGCTGACCAGTGGCAACAAGGGGTAGTTATTTGTGCATGTTTAGAGGTGTTTAATGATGTTTCAACCAGGTTTGCAGGGATGAAGTATCCAACTGCAAATCTGTACTATAATGGGGTATATGAAGTTAACAAGTGCATCAAACAATGGGAATACAGTGATTATGAGTATATCATAGAAATGGGGTTGAAGATGAGGGAAAAGTTCGATGCATATTGGCTTGACAGTAATTTGGTTATGAGCATTGGAGTTGTGTTAGATCCAAGATACAAGGCAAGATGGGTAGAGTTTCGTTATAAGAAGATGTATGGATCCAGTGGCTATGCAGTGGAGTATAACAAATTCAAAACACAATTGACAGCTCTTTTCAATGCATATGAATCACAAAACTCAAATGCAGATGAACACTATTTTGGCACTCGCAGTTCTGTGTCTAGCTCAAGTATGATTGATTCAGGCAATCTAGATGAGGTACGTGATTCTGATTATGATGAGTTTATGATGGAAAACATGGAAGTTGAGGTGCAGAAATCTGAGTTGGACAAGTACTTAGAAGAACCAATGCTTAGCAAAGGCTCACCAAAAGATGAGTATTTGTTTGAAATCTTGAGTTGGTGGAAGCTAAATGCACCTAAGTACCCAACTCTTGCAAAGATGGCAAGAGATGTCTTGGCTATCCCAGTCACCAGTGTGGCATCCGAATCAATGTTCAGTGCAGGTGGTAGAGTGCTTACAACACACAGAGCTTCATTAGATCCAGAGCTTGTTGAAGCATTGTTGTGCTTAAGCGATTGGTTGCCAGATTTCTTTGATGAAGGTAACATTTCTTCCTCTCTTTTTTGCTTAAACTCAATGCATCTTTGATCTTTCATCTGTTATTCTTCCTAGTTTCTATTATTACTACTTATAGACTATAGTCAATTAGTCATAGATGTAGTTGTATACTTGTATATCTTATCTAAATGTTGACTATTTATAATGCAGATATGGAAATCAAAGAACACTGAAGAAAGTAGAGTTGGAGACTGGACACTGGACAGACCTACTTATCATACTTGTGTTTCTTTTTTGTTTTCATGTATGTGTGAGTGAGAGATAGAGTCACAGAGATAACTATTTAAGAGCTGGACAAACCTACTTATCACATGAATGTTTTCATGTATGTGTGACTGAACCCTGTTTACAGGTTTTTGATTTTTTTTTGTTCAGAAACGGATATTGTCGGATAATTATCCGATATCCGATAGCTTAACATATCGGATATCGATATCTGATTTTGATATCCTATAGGATATTATCGGATATCGAATATCCGATAGTGCTTAACCTGTCGGATATCGGATTCCTTAATATCCGATGGATATTCTTCCATTGACAGGCCTACTTAGAAAGACATATCCATAAAAAAAAACTTTTATGTTTTGAGACATATCTAATTTTCATAACTGCTTCAAAAATCCAGGATCAAGCAAGTTGCTAGCAGAAGTATATTTTATTAAGTTCATTGTACACGAGCTTCACATTTATATATATATATATATTTTTTCTGTACATGGGTTCCACAATTACCTTTTATAGTGTGATTTGTTCAAAAACAACGTGCGTTGCCCACAACTAAAGTTGTCAATGGGTACCCATTTATGCAAAACCAAACCGGACCCGGGTGAATCGATTCCGGTCTGAGACCTAAAATTAGACTCATCAACAATATCGCTACCTGACGGGTAAAACCGTTAGGAACCGATAAGCTTTCGGTTCCTACCGATATTCGCGGATATTGGATACCATATTTATCATTTTATTTGTTAATTTTATCTAAAATGCAAAAATTTCGTCTAGTTTTCCTTAGATTTTTTTTTTCATTTTTCATCTATTTTCTTAGGTTTAATTTTAATTAGAACATTTACGATATAGGTTATATATAAGAAATTGATTTTCGAAGACCATATAAGTTATCAGATCCGGTTTTGGGTCCACCAAATTAGGATCCGACCAAGACCGTTAAGATCCTGGGAGAATCCAGGCCCATTGACAGTCGTAGGCTCTAGATTAGGGGTGAGCAACGGACGGACGGTTGCGGATTAGGGGTCACCCGCGTCCAATCCGTCAAAGTTGCGGATATGGAAAATCAAACCGTGACCGGCCCAATCACCGATTTCACATACGCGGATCAGCGGTTGATACGGGCCGGATGCGGATAAACCGCGGATTTAGTCAAAAAAAAAAAAAAAAAAAGTAAAAAAAGCAAAAATACTAAGTTTATAAACTAAAATTTTAACACAAAAGATAGTTGATAGTTAACACAAAAGAGTATTGTGTTCTTTTTTACGGAAACAAAAAAAAGTACTAATTCTTGCAGACAACTAAAGGTAAACTATCAAAATGCAACAAGCCAACAAAAAGTCTGGTGCCAAGCCAATGGAACTTCTGCTGCCAAAAAAGAGTCCTTGGATTTGAGTACTAGTTCATTCAATCCATAATGGATATGTCTGGAATTTCCTTCAAGATTTCTGACGCATCTGTAAAATGAGGAGTCATAGAGCAATCAGTGAACAGTTGCAAGTTTCTGTCATATATAGTGTCGTTTATGCATTGTATCATATGCCAGAAACCCAACTTGACTTGGAGAAGCTAGCAGTTCAAACAAAATTGTGCCTAGTAAAGGACACACCATTCAGCTTAGATTGTTATAATCAACAAATCACTTATGTCAAAGTAACAAAGCATAGCATTGAAATCACACATAACATAGATATTCCATGAGTTTTGTGGAAGAGATTCCATGAGCAAATAATTTTTTGGCAAATGTATATGACAAAGAACTCTCAAAACAAATTCATAGGAGAAAAGGAGGCATGCTCATCTTCTTTCAAATTCAATGTAAAGGACAACAAAGAACTGTTGGATAGTCTAATATTGAAATTCTCAAACAAAAACAAGGAATTTAGCAGCACACATATCATGACAGTGTTCTTAGTGTTCTTTATGATTATGAGTGTATGATATGAATGATAATAGTTCTCCGCATTCAGAATTGTTATTGACGTCTAAAAAAGGGTGATCAAGTAGAAGGAACAACGTATATGCAAGCATAAAAGAATAAAAACAAAAAAAGCAAGGTTTGAGAGTTACCTAAGTCAATATTTTCAATCCCTTCTATTATCTCCTCGATATTGATTGGTTTGTCTTTCAACCAATTTTCAGCACAGATCAGTGCTTGCACTGTTTTTGGTTGCATGGAACTTCGAAACTCATTAAGAACATGACCACCTGTGGTGAAAGCTGATTCTGAAGCTACTGTTGATACTTGCATAGCTAGCACGTCTCGAGCTATCATGGACAAGATCTTATACTTGGAAGATTTAACCTTCCACCAATTCAAAATATCAAATTATGCATTAAAATCCTCTTTTTTCTCTGACAAATAGATATCCATCTCTGTTTTGCCCTCTACTGTTTCTTGATGTTTTTCAGACTCAACAAATCTGTTGATCGGATTCTGAGGTTCTTGTGAAAGAGAAGTATCGGGTTGTATTTCAGAATGAGTCTCACCATCATCACTTACTTGAAAGTTTAACTGTTGCTGTCCAGGTGGAGTGAATTGAGGACACTTTCTTTTCTTTATATGGTTGTTCATATTTGTTGTTCTATGAAAGTTAGAACCCCCTGTAGTGTCTTTACCCCATGAAAATCTCTGCTTGCAATGCTTGCACTCAACTTTAGGTGGATTAAGATCAAGACGCTTATCAAAATGTTGCTAACAATCTGATTGCTTCTTACCAGAAGCTTTAGGAGGCTTTGAAACTTCAACCTCGGGTGTAGCTGTCACTGTGGCTGTAGCTATGTTCTCGACAATTACCGGGGTAGCTGTACCAATGCTCTCATCAGGATTGTTAATAGGAATAGAAGGTCCCTTAGTACTTGAAGCCATCTACAAACAAATTGAACACAACAAAATGAACACATTAGGTAAATGAACACAGCAAGGAAAACACATTATTATCCAAACTGACAAAAAGGAAAGATGCAAATTACCCTGGCTAACACTGATTTCATATTCTTATCCAAAGAAAACAACCATCAATATACATACAGACACCACACATATTAATAAGTAGGAAAATGTACCATAATATAAGTTGATCGCAAAACATCTACTTCGCATACAACAATACAATATATGGATAGCAAGATTGATGCATGAATTTTTTTTGTTAAATCATATATAAGCATAGTTTTGAGAAAGAAGCATCAACAGTTACAAGTGAGTTCATATAAGTTCTCACCTCTATTCGCAACTCCAACCTAAATCTCTGAGGTCCGCCTATCGAATCCAAAGCCACCTTAATCATGTAGAAGTTGAGTTAGAAAATAGAACAATTTAACCCAAACTTAATACACAACAAACTAATAGTTGCAGTTCCCTGCCTAATTAGAAATTCATAGCACTTGATATCAATCTGTAATTTGTTGATCAGAGAGTTATACTTTTCAAATAGATACCCTACTCCAGTTCATCAACTAATTCCTAAAATTAAACTACAGTACCCCTAACAGCATGATAAGAGTTCTATAATAATATTGCTTGTTTTCAATTCAACAACTTTCTTATGAAATCTAAGGTGATTCACAGACTGGTAGAATCAGCACCTCCATCTTTATTTTAAGTTCCAATCCTACCGTGATTCAAAGCTACAAAGAATTGAAATCAATATCTAATGAACCCTAAGTTTTACAGATTCAAAATTAGATGGAAACAGAAGTAGTAGAATTGTTCAATAAACCATCATACTCAAATCAATCAGCTGAAACAAGAGTAGTTAAGGTAGAAATCATACCTTCAATCTCAAACGAAGGACACCAAGAAAAAAAACCCTTTCACTTTCAGTTAACTTGTTTTCTTTTGTCTTTCCATAATTTGGAAACAAATCTGATATAGTTTTTGATTGTGATGAATGTAGTGGAACAAACAAGTTCCTGACTTTGGTATACGAAATCTTCCTTCGATCTGAGTTACGAGATAGGAAGAGACTAGAGAGAAAAGAGAAAACAATAGCAATGACGTGAACTAGGTTTCAGAAGATAAAGATGTTTATATATAAAACCTCTTACTTCCCATATTATCCTCAATAATTCTATTAAATTCCCTTACTGTCCACGGTGCGGGTGAATCCGTGGTTTTCAATACCCAACCGCACCCAAACCGTTAAAATGTGCGGATTTGAGAATCCCACCCGTATCCGGTCCGTACATCTTGCGGTTTGGGTGAAATCCGTAATTTTACGGACGGATACGGGTGAAACCCGCGGTTCCGGTTTTTATGCTCACCCCTACTCCAGATATGTATTCTTTCATGAGATGGCCTGACCCCCACCTAGGCCTAGCAATCCTAAAAGCGCAGTTCCGCTTCCAACACGGCAACACTTTATGGGCGACTAGTTTGACTAAATGAGTCTTCTTAACAGACATTGACTTTCACTGACACCCAATAACACACAACCACATAATCTTCAAATGTGGAAATTTGATTTCTCTAGCCAGTCTTTAGAGTTGAATGCGAAACCAACCCCATCTTTGATGATGGTGGTTGATTGAGTTCATTACAAAAACCAGAAACTAAAAAAATACTGTATGATCATCTGAAAAACAAAAAACATGGGTTGTTTTAATCTACTCATCTTCTTCATCTACTTGTTTTTTATCTCAAACTTACTGATCATACAACACACAACTGCACAAGATTATGTCTACCACTTCTGTTTAGGAAATAATTATACGACTAACAGTACATTTCAGAAGAACCTCAATATTCTTCTACCTACCCTCTCATCAGCCAACACTTCAGTAATAAGAAATGGATACTATAACGCCACGGCCGGAAGAAATTCCGACACGATTTACGGTTCTTTACAGTGTAGAGGCGATACTTCATCAGAAGATTGTCAAACTTGTGCAGAAACTGCAGCTAAAGATATCATTAAAGATGACAGGTGTCCAATTTCTAAACAAGCAATTATTTTGTATGATGTATGTATGTTAAGGTATTCAAATCAATATTACTTCAATATAATGCAAGAGAGTCCAGCAGTTTATTTACGGAATACTAACAACGTTACCGATCCGGATAAGTTTAATCCAATTTTAGGTGATTTAATGAGAGGTTTAGTGAAAAACGCTACTTCAACTGGTTCTTTAAATTTTGCTACCGGGGATACAAGTTTTGATGATTTCCGGAGAGTATATGGATTAGTACAATGTACTGTTGATATATCTTCGAGTAATTGCAATCGATGTCTCGTTGGAGCTATAGCTGAGTTACCAAATTGTTGTGATGGGAAACAAGGTGGAAGGGTAATTAGACCAAGTTGTAATTTTAGATATGAAATATATCCTTTTGCTCAATCTACGGTTCCTCCTTCGCCGCCTCCACTGTCTCCTTTAACTCCTCCTCTCAAATTACCGCCATCATCAACGAATACGAGTACAACTACACCAAAATGTAAGTACTACTCCTTTGATATATGATATTAGTAAGCTGATCATTTCAATCCAACAGAACTGTATGTGAAAATTCTGCGATACATGAATCGAATTGTATACGATCGGTTTCAATTTTCAATTCATTTTAGTGAGTAATAAATTAATAATCGATCTGGAAGAGTTCAATTTGAGTATTGAAGTACCCCTGCCACGTACTCTGTCTAGGTCCATGTGTCCTTGTTTACGGAATTCAGTATGTTTTATTACTACGTTTGATATTAAGCATTTCATATTCTTCTGAATTCTGATTAGGATTGTTGCTTGTCATAAGAATTATTTATTTTATTCTGTTCTTAATATTCTATTCATATTTCTGCAGCAAAGAGAAATTCATCCATACTAGTTGTTAGTATAGTCATTCCTGCTGTTATCGCAGTACTTTCCACCATCGCCTTTTGGTTTTTCTGTTTCCGAAGAAAGAGAACAAAGACACAGAAGTTTGACAGTAAGTAGCTATTGCCTAAACATGACTCCTAGGGTCATATGCTGCTTCATATGGTTTTCCAAGTTAGAATATCTTAGTTATTTGATTCACACTTCTTGTTGTTTTTCTCTCATGGAGATGTGGATGATGAGATGCCAAGTACAGAATTGCAATTCAACTTCAGTACAATAAGCGCCGCAACAGACAACTTCTCTGAAGCTAATAAACTTGGAGAAGGTGGATTTGGGTCTGTTTATAAGGTACAAAAAACAGATAAAAAACATGTAACATGAAACTTTCAATTAGAATATCTTAATAGGTCACGGTTTTAATGTTTTCATATTGCTAAGAACTTTTATTTAATGTTCTCAGGGTATACTTTCTGACAGAGAAGAAATAGCCGTTAAGAGGCTATCAAAAAATTCAGGTCAAGGTGAACAAGAGTTCAAGAATGAAGTTACCTTAGTAGCTAAACTTCAGCACAGAAATCTTGTGAGGCTTCTAGGTTTCTGTATAGATGGTGAAGAAAAGTTACTCGTCTATGAATTCATGCCAAATGGAAGCCTTGACCAATTCCTTTTCGGTTTGCCTTCTACTCTGTCTGTCTATAGTTATTTGAATATAGTAAATTGATAAATAATACTCTTTTTTAGATGAAAATTGAGGCATAAAAGGTTCATAATTTTGGTTGGATGAATGTGTAGATCCGAGTAAGTGTACACTTCTGGATTGGGAAAGACGATACAAGATAATAGGAGGGATAGCTAGAGGCCTTCTCTATCTTCATGAGGAGTCTCGACTCAAAATTATTCATCGAGATCTCAAAGCTAGCAATATACTATTAGATATCGACATGAATCCTAAAATTGGAGATTTCGGCATGGCTAGGCTTTTTGTGCTTGACCAAACGCAAGCTAATACAAACAGAATAGTTGGAACTTAGTAAGTGAATTCTTCAAATTATTGAAAAGTTAACTGCTCTTATCTGCATCCAGATAAGCTATGAGTTTCTTATTTCTTTTGGTGTTCTGTTCTGCAGCGGCTACATGTCTCCAGAGTATGCAATGCACGGACAATTCTCCGTGAAATCAGACGTATTTAGTTTTGGTGTTTTAGTTTTAGAGATTCTTAGTGGACAGAAGAACAACTGTTTTATTGAATCAGACGGTTCTCAGGACCTTCTAAGCTATGTGAGTATCAATAATGTTTTGTTTGTGTTCAATCTTTTGCAGTTTTAATGACGCGATGAATAACTTAGCAAAGGAAAAATTGATGTAGGCATGGAGACATTGGAAGAATGGATCTGCTTTAGAATTGTTAGATTCAACTATCAAGGATACATGTTCCAGAAGTGAAGCAGTGAGATGCATCCAAATTGGGTTATTATGTGTTCAAGAAAATGTGGCAGATAGACCCACAATGCCAATGGTCCTCCTAATGCTCAGTAGCTACACTGTCAGTCTTGATTTACCTTCAGCGCCTGCATTTTTTGCTGGTAGTACAAGATACATAGAACCGAAATCGCCTCCATACCCAGGCCAAAGTGAAGAACAAGGAATTCCGCAGGACAAGTCACCTGATGAATCAGCAGCATGGAGCATCAATGAAACTTCAATAAGTGATCTTTATCCTAGATGAGGAAGATCTCTGGGTACATAATCTCGTTCTTGTCATGTTCCTTTTTTTTTTTTTTTTTTCAGTTGGTTGGCACCTAGCAGTACCTAATCTCTTTTTTTTTTTTTTTTTTGTTAGAGCATTGGGGATTATAATTCTTGACCAAAGTCTTGAAATACTGGATTTTTCATAGTAAAATGTAATCTTCCTTATAGTTTCCGTTAAATTTGTAAACTACTGAAGATACGTCGAATTCACCGTCGTACATACTTTGGCGATGTCAGTTTCCTTAATCTTGGACCACAATCTTGATTACCACTCCGAACACTGGTCTCTGGTCAGGTCTCGGTGATGTGAAGTTAGGGTTTTCTGATTATCTTCTAAGTCGGTTGGGGTTAATGGAGGTTAGAAGAGAATCAAAGCGAGAGGAGAGAGAATTGTCTGAAGTATGATTTCCATTGATCAAATTTGAACTTGTTTACATTCTCAGCCTTTCTAGTTATTCATACATATCATGATCGAGAATTACATGTAGATTACTAAGCATGTGACAATTTAGACTTAATAATTTCCTGCCTTGCGCTTGTACCAACCAGGGACAGCTCTGCGTTGTGACTACCCAGCTTTCCATGCCTTCCATTCAGCTGACAGCATCGAGAATCTTCTTAGCTTCGCACTTGGACTCAGGTCTTTCGCGTCTGACTCTTACTCTCTGTCTATGTTTTTTTTGGTAGCCCATGAATCGATTCTTGGACATCTGGTTCAGGTCTTCGACGTTTGACCTTGAGTCTTATTCCATGTCTCAGTTGTATTACTCTTCAGCTGTCGGTTCTCTGGTAGATGCTATATTTTGTCATCTACATATTTGTCCCCTAGTTTAATTAAAGTAAGCTCGTAAACTCTAGTTCATTTTTGCTTTAATATAGCTCATAGCCTTTAATAGCTCGGTTTTTTATTTCAGCTCCCAGCTAGCATTTCTAGTAGCTCATAGCTTTCTTTGCCAACATGTATCACTTTGTTTCTCAAGTTGGATGGGGCACGTGAGCGTCTCTTTAGGTGTTACCTCCTCTTTAGCATTTTTAGTTACTTTTGGGAATTCTGAGTTTTTCTAGGTTATATACCTATCCTCTGTTCCCTTCAAAAGCCAAGTATCTTTTCAAAGATATTGCAAATCTGATCTTCTATTGATCAATATTTTGTCTTGTCATGTTAGACTAGGTGTCTTATACCGCCTTAAAGACTTGGTTGCTTTTTGCACTTTGTACCATGTTTACTATTGAGCTGTATTTTTGCTCAGTGATCGAGCTAAATCAATCTCGTGATACTCAATTATTCCCTTAAAATATTGTTTTATTTTGTTGCTAATTATTAGCACAATTTTCAATTGTTGTGTATCGTCCACCTTCTCGGAATATTAAAAGTTTGGTAATTTATTGCGGTATTTTTTACCCACTTTCAGTTGTGCACTTTATTGACTTGTACTAGTGGGTTACCACTATCCGTGTCTTTAATGCATGGAGAAACGTGGGGTAATTCACCGTTTTATCGGTTATTACCCTTTTACTTTCCTTATCTTCTACTTAGCATAAACTTTCATTATTTCAACTTTAAGTTTACCTTTAGAGATTTTTTATGGATCTTCAAATTTTCCATCCCCCTTCTAGATCTCTGAACTTTTGACCCTCCAAACTTTATAAATTTCTTTCGAAATTTCCATCTTACATCAATGACTTTTACTGTTTCCAGTTTTGAACCAATTCCTGCGACTGAAATTATTGAGGCTTACTGCCTTCCTTCTAACATTCTTGTTTGTTCATTTTATCCTTCTCTAGTCCGTGATATCACAGATTATGGAGAAGAGAACTTCTTATCCCAGAATCTCATCTGGTATGTGGCTTTAGAATTCCCATTCCTCCTCCTATCCATAAGTATCTTCGCCTCATGGACTGTGCTTCGATGGAGATGGAATCTAAATCTTATTCTTTTATAAACAAAATTATTGAATCCAACAAGGGTTTGGCTGAGAGACAGAAAATTACTTCCCTCCAACTAAAATCCCAGTTTTCTTGTACTATGAACAAGGATTCTGGTATGAGGAACATCTCTTACGTTGGTCCTCAGATCATCCCTGAGTTTCTCTGTGATAAACAAGTTTTCTTTAATGGAAGGAACGGTGTTACTGATAGTGATAAGCATCTGCTTATCTTTTTCGGCCTTTGGGAGTATGGTCGTACTCCTTTGGCTGGTAAACCTCGCCCGATGACTCATATTAGACCAAGTAAGTATTATTATTATTATTATTGGATAAAGAGTATTATTACAAGAAACTAGTTGGAAGCCTAACAAGCTAAGCTCCAACAGTGTACTACTACATTAGTTGAATAGGTTGTCGTGCTATATATTTATCATTATTTGCTCATATGTTATTTTATTTTCTTTTAGAGAGAAAAGAAATTCTGGTAAAGAGTCCCAGAGCAAGAAAGCCAAATATGTTCAGCCGGCTACCAATGAAATCAATTACTGGACCGAATATGGTAATCGGTCTGAGCCTATTACCGACAGTAGTGCAGCTGCGAAGTTCATGCCGAGCTTTTCTCGTACTACTGAGGTCCGAGCTTTTGAATCAATGCCAGGCCTAGATATGGAGGAGGAGACTTCTCTTGATTTTGGTCGGGTAATTTCCCACTTTCAAACATTAAAGTTTTCTTAAAGTTTTATTTTTTATCTTTGATTATTGAATCAATATATACCTTTTTTTTTAGCTTGGGATCAAGTTGACCACCTACTATCACCAAGTCAGATTCTGGAAGAGTCAGTCTGACTTGGTCAACTACAAGTTTAGCCCTATGGAAGCTAAGTTCAAGAAACTCAGTGATAAGGCTAGGAAGATGGAGCTTAGCCTAGAGATTGAGTGAGCTGAAGTCAAAAGACCAATGTCTCTTGCCGTAGCTGATCTTACCAGCACAAGCTCTCTTCAATGCCGAGTGTCTCAGCTCCAAGATGAGAAATAACTTCTTCAAAAGAAAGTTGGGATGCTGGAGGACGATATTTCTCATGCCAATAAAGCTATGGTGATTATTGGGGTCGTTCTTTCCTTTCACTTGAAAGTTCAGCTTTTGAATTTGGGTGAGAGTTGAATCTTCTCAAGCACCTTCTGAAACATCCAGGGCCGTTACTTCTTCTGAGGTTGAGAAAACTGCATCTACAGATCAAGACCTTGAAGATGGAGTCTAGAGATTTTCTCTTTTTTTTGTTATGTTATGTAAAACTTTAATTTAAGTTTATCAATGAAGTACCTTTACTTCTATTTTCATCTTGATTTATTTTGTTACATTTGCACTCTTTCTATCCCCCTCTCCCATTTTGAATTCCATAAGAATTTTAGGGTTTATGACGTCTGGTATCATATACCTTTGGTAAATTATTTTGAACACTTAATTTTTCTGCTCTGAATTGCCGAGTTCTGACTCCAATTTGGATTTCATAAGATCAGGTTCCAACTTTTGCGTATTGGCTTAGCTGTGAGATAACGTATCACCTCGTCTGCCTCAGATTGGTATTCATTCGAGACTTATCTATCTTAGATGAATTATTTTCCTTTTCAATGTTCCTTAACTTTTGGTCTTTGGCCCATTATTTTATGGCGGTCAAATTTAGTCATTACTTTGGATCGGTTTATATGCTCGACTACGTGTGTTTAGGTGTCTTGATTGTTTTCTTACCTATAGCAGGTGTGTACTTGGTATTTGAAGCTTTTTCTTTTCCAGCTGAGCCATTGCTTCAGTTCATCCTTTTTTATTTTTTGACCTTAGATATCCTCTTTGGATGTCTTTAGTATTGTTCTCTTTTAGCTGTCTTCTCTCTTATCATTTTATTTATCATGACTGCATTGGGGATGTTAGCTTCATCGCCTTCAGTGGTACTGGTGAAGGCCTTAGTTCTGAGGTTATCTGGACATGGTACCATTCCGGGCTATCTGAATACTGGTCCATAGCTTCATTATGTTGGTATTAATGATATCATAACTCTCTCGCTAGTATAGGTCTTTGTTACTCTTAAGTTATTTTTGGCATGGTCTTAATTATGACCTAGTTATTTTCCTTTACAGCCTAAGAGTTACTTCAGCCGCAATGAATACTTTTGGTGCAAATCTGCCTCTAACAAATAAGCATATTTGATTTTCGTTTAGATCAAGAGATCAAGGTGTGGAAATCTGTTTGCAATAGACAAGCTAACAAACCTCACAAATACGGAACTTACGACTCCCGATGAGCATCCTAGATTCTTAACCACCTCTCAAGAAAAATCTTCAAAAGATCACTTTTTCAGATATCTATCTCGTGGAATCACAAAATCTGAGACGAAAAGAACTTTGCGATTTCTATCTATCTACGAAAACCTCGATAATAGAAAAACAAGATCATGATACACAAACTAACAAGGAAAAGATAGTCGGACCTGTCTTCACGAATCCCCACAGAGAAGTCTTTTAGTCGTAAACCTAATTATGTTTTTCAGAGGAAACCTAGGTTCATAGAGGACGACTCTAGCTCAACTAGAACACAAAATGTCAGGGACTGAATTTCCTTGTTGAAAGAGCATCTCTATTAATAGATTTTCAAGACTGGGGACTTGGGAATTAAGCAAACACTTTATGTCTTGAAAATACAATAAAAGAATATACACAGTGGTCCGGTTCTGGAACCGTGTATAATGACTTGTTCGGTTTTGAAAATATGCCACGTTAACAATAGGCAATATGTTGTTCATTATAACACTTAAGAGTTTAATCATAATGCACACACATAAGTGTTCAAGTGATCAATGAAGACTTAGAAGTGTTTTAGAGAGTTATAGAAATGCTAAACATATTAAAATAAAAATAATTCTTTAAGTATCTGCCAGATTTTACTGGGACAGTTGGTGAGTCGGTTTGTGAACCGTAAGGCTAGTTCACAAGTCATGGAGATACGGTTTGTGAACCGGGTTCGCCAACCCTTACTCGTCTTGAGAACTCAAATAAACACAGTTTGAGAACTAGGTTCGCCAACCGTACTTGGCTTATGAACTCGGATAGACACAGTTCGCCAACCTTAAGCCTTTTATACCAACATTAAAAAAAATAGTTCACCGCGGTTCGCCAACCTTCTTGTATTTCTAAAACTAAGATATCTATGGTTTGTAAAATGGTTTGCCAACTTACCTTGAGCAGAAATATCAGAAGTTCATGAATTTCTCTCTTATGATGTTTGAAACTGTTAGAGCACTGCTCGGTCGAACTCACAAGCGTTGCTATCTAAAGGTTGTTGTCAAGTTTAGTTGTCAAAATTATAAGTCTTGATTTCTAGTCTACTTATAGCTAAGTCTCGGATTAGGATAGAAAGTGTAGTTGAGCATTAGACTTCACGGCGTTCATCGAATAAATACGAAGAACTACTAAGGAGAGCTTGTGGAACTTCATCAACAAAAGGTATGTGGAGACTTGAACTCATCTATCACTCAAAAGTCTATCTACTCTATCTCCTATTTGAGACAAAATTCGTATAGCTATATAGACTTCAATTATACACATTTGATAATTCGAGCTGAGTTTAACTCGCTTACATATTTCTCGAAATATCTGTTGGAAAGCTTTCGCTTTATCCAAGTTCATCTTATATTCTTGACGAAAGTCAAAAGATAATCATGTGAAAATTGCCTGGTAACATCTTACATGATTTGTGTGAGACGGTCATTTGATGTAGACTTAGAATGTTTCGTATTGATCATTCGATCACTTGAAAATTGCTTGGAAGCTAATAGTTTGTGTGAGACAGCTATTGTCGTCTTCCTAGAATGTTTCAATGGTTGAAATGAGAGTTTAGAACAATTGGATATAAGTATAGTATGCGTACTTGCATATATGTAATCCAAGTCCGGGAACCATGGTATGCACACCCGTATGCGTACTGCTTGGTTTAGTCAGGTCCGGGAACCTTTTACACATACCGGTATGCGTACTGGCGTGAGGTTCAGTTCCGGGAATTTATGTTGAGTTTGGAAGGTATGCGTACATGTTCGTGTACTGGCGAACCCAAACTTAGTCCGGTCATTTAGGTATGCGGACCCGTTTGCATACCTGGGTGGATAATGTTCTAAAATCGGTTTGTTCATGAACTAATACATTTATATAATAAGGAATGCAATCTTTTGCAAACCATGGCTATAATGTTCATGACTTTATTCGAGTGAATCAAAATCGATTTTGCTTCAATTGTGTCTTGTATACTTCTATGAGAATATAAACAACTGAACAACTCTAGAACTAGTTTCATTTGAGTCATTTGAACTAGTTATGGTTAAGATGAATAAGGTTGATATGAAAGTGTTCATATGGCTAACTTCAGTTAACTATTGTTGAGCCAACAAAGATGCACACGTTTAGTTACGGTTACTCATATCTAAATGAAGTCACTTTTCATTTGTGTGTAACAAGCTAAGTTCGATCTAACGGTTGAAAGATATTGTCTGGAGTCTAATCAGGTATTCATCTAACGGTGTATATTGAATGCTTTGTTACCAAGGTAATATTGATTGCAAACCCTGATTTGAAGACTATATAAAGGAGAACTCTAGCAACTGGGAAACCTAATCCCCACACCTCCTGTGTGATACTAGTTGCGACTAGAGTCGATTCTCCTTTAACCTTAGGTTTTTCACGAAACCTTATAGGTTAACGACTTGAAGACTTCATTGGGATTATGAAGCCAGACCCAACTATTTTCTCTGTAGTTGCGTGTTCTGATCTTGCTGTTTTCTATCGTGATTGAGTACTATCTTCTCTAAGATTTGCTAGAGATTTAATCTCCGATAGGCAAGCTAAAAAGTAGTCACAAACATCTTCGTCTCATCGTTTGTGATTCCATAATATCTTGTTTCGCTACCATACGATTAAGATTATTGTGAGGTGATTGATATTTATAGGCTGTTCTTCGGGAAGATAAGTCCGGTATATCAATTGGTTCCTGTTCACCTTGATTTATCAAAATACGGAACAAAACTCATAGGTTTATCTGTGGGAGACAGATTTATCTATATAATAGACTTTTATGTGTGAGACATATTGGTTTATCAAGTCTTCGACTTTGGTTCGTAACAACTCTTAGTTGTGGGTGAGATCAGCTAAGGGAATCAAGTGCGTAGGGTCCTGCTGGGATTCAGAGACGTAAGGAGCGCAACTGTACCTTGACCAGTGTGAGATAGGGCTCAACTACATTCCAGTCCGAAGTTTACTTGGAGTAGACTAGTGTCTGTAGCGGCTTAATACAGTGTGGTTTTCAAATCTTGACTAGGTCTCGGGGTTTTCTGTATTTGCGGTATCCTCGTTAACAAAACTTCTGGTGTCTGTGTTATTTCTTTTCCGCATTATATTTGTTTATATTTATATAATTTAAATATCACAGGTTATGCGTAAGTTCAATCAATTGAGAATCCAACCTTTGGTTGTTGATTATATTGATTGACACTTGAACATTGGTCTTTGGTACCGTTCAAGTTGTTTCACATAATAATCAGCCTCGCGGATTTTTATCTGTTTGATTTGCTGATTACATTATGAAACAGAGATACAACTCTTGGATATATTTCCGTGGATTGAGTCTGACTGTTTAGTTGATTCTCTTAGAATTATATTGGAGTTTGTCCATACAGATTACTAAGCAAAATATTGGGTGTGGTTGTTAGACCCCCGCTTTTTCAATTGGTATCAGAGCAGGCAAACACGTTTAAGACCTAATAAGTCTGTGTTTGTAGCGATCTGGCTATGGATGATAATATCTCAGAGAACGCATCACCAGTTCAGAAACATTCTGATTTGGTTCAAAGCCTTGTTTTTCCTGAGAAGTCTCTCACACCTTCTATATGAAACTGTGTATAACTGGAAAGCACGCCTAGATGAGCAGTTGGACGATCTTTCAGATGGAAGTGATTCTTATGAGGGACAAGGTGTTGATGAGGAAGTCTCACAATTTATTAAGCTTTTTGACCAACTCATGAAGAAAAAAGGGTCAACATCTTTCTTGACTGAGTTTCTAACTCCTCTCGGTCTAGAAAACAAGAAAATGTGAAAACTCTTTAAGGGATACGATTGTGGTTATAATCTTTTACAATCTATACTTAAAGATCGTTAAGAAGATGTACGTTCAAAGAAGTCTGAATGTGAAAATCTTTGTCGAAATCTCTTTAAGTTGAAAGAAGAACTTGCTGAATCTGAAGCAAGGATTAACTCTCAACATAGCTGTTTCAAAGACAGAGAAAGTGTTTTTCTTTATCGAGAAAAGCAACTTGAGGCTGATTTAACTGCTGCTCTTGATAAAATCAAGATGTTGGAAGAGGACTTGAAAAAGTTCAATTCTAGTTCAAACAAATTAACCACAATGCTAGGAGCAAGTAAAAATCATCGTGATAAACGAGGATTGGGCTATAAGGGAATAGATGCTCCAAGTACTAGCAAAGAGGTAAAATTTGTCAAGGCTAGTGATTCTTTTCAACAAAAGGTTTCCACTGATGAAAGTGAAATACCCACACCGGCAGTTAAAGTTCAAAAGAGCAAAGTATATCAACCTCCAAAGTCAGCACACACGGATCGAGGTAAGAACATCCCTTATGTTTGCCACTATTGCGAAAATAAAGGTCACCTGGAAAGGAGATGTCATTTCCGTATAAGGAATGAGAAACTTCATGATGTTCTTATTTGGGCATCACAAGAAGTTGTGAAACCAAGATCATATGTTAAGACTAATCCCCTTAACGTTACAGGTTGTAACTATCCAACCTTTAGGCAAAGGAATCAGTGCTGTGATAAACCTAGATTTTCCTATAAACGTCATACGAATCCTTTTCACAATCGTAATGGTTATCAAAAGGATAACTTCGTAAAGACGAAGACAAGATCCGATGCTCCCAATTGGAGAAAGACTAACTTGCAAAAGAATAATCAATCCAATTCTCTTTCGAGAAATCTAGATTAATGGGAAGAAGGTTCATATTGTTCCTAAACGCACCCAGAAGTGGGTACCAAAGAAAGCCTATGATACTTTGAGTGTGAAAAGGAATGATCAACCAGAAAATTCCATGACTGTGGAGAAGGCAGTATCCATGATGTTGGAACTTACAATGTTCTTTGGAAAGATGGGTTTGGATGTGAAAGGTTCTAAAAGCGATCTCTTTCATGATAATCCAAAAATGAAACAGAATAAGCCAAAAACTATAGATGGTGAAAATTCCATAGTTACGGAAAAGTATGTTTCAGTCACTTGTGGTGAGCAAGACATTGTTCACCTCAACACAACTTGATTGTGTTGTAAGTGCATCCTCACCAAGGAATGCCCTGTTATGTATACGGTGAGGGAAGCACGAGAATTGGGGTGCACAGATTATGTTTGGTAAGGCTGTAGAATTCGATTGGATTCATCTAAAAAGGCATGTCTATAAACTTGAGCAAGATTTGTTCTTTCATTTTTTTGCTTAGAGTATTTATAATGATCCACGTACCTTTCTTATCGTTCATTTCTACCTAACTCGATTTGTGTTTAAGGTTCTTAAATGTTTAGGTTGAAAATAGTAGATGTTTGGACTTCATGGTACACATACCAGGTATGCATACCATCATTTAAAATCAAAATCCACGGATTTTAGTACGCAAACCCGTTTGCATACTTCTCCTGGTCACAAAAATTCGTTTGCAAACCCGTATGCATACTGGCATGTAGACGTCGATATTCGGTAAACTTGTTTTGGCCGTAACTTTTTCGTCCGAACTCGGAATGACCTCACTATTTTTGCATTCTCTTCCTCTTTGAATTATCTTCAAAATGGAGATGAGAATTATTGAATTTGGATGAGTTAAGATTGGTCTTTGTCCCGTCTCTTGTTTTTGAGTGTTTTGCTCCGTTTCGTCGCACTTGTTCCACTTCTCTTGGACTTGGGCACTGATAGACGCATTTATGTGTCTATTTTCATCTCTTTTATGTATAGTGTTAGTACCCATTTTTGTACTAATTTTGGTATTTATCTCTTGTAGGTGTTTTTGGAAAAATGGGTTTTTGCGGCGAATTTGGCTCAAAAAGTGGTTTTTGCGCTCATGGGAAAAAATTACTAAGGGGCACCCAAATTACTAAGGGGTGACCACTTGCTATTCGCACTCCTGCTCTGGATAAGGGGAGGATATCACCTTCATTTTGAAAACGAAAAAGGCGGGAAAAATGTTTTCAGAGAACAGAATTTTTTGGTTAGAATTTTGGACGACTTTTAAGGAGATTCAAGGGCTGATTTTCGTTGGGTTAACCTTGTTAAGGATAGACAGGCTTGGTATGAGATGTAGAATCGATAAAACAGGGATAGAGATCAAGTTTCTACAAAACATGGAGTATTTATAGTTTCAAGATATTTTCGGTTTGTAAAAGAAGTTTGTGAAGATTCTACGACAAGATTGGAGTGTATGGAGTCCTTATTCAGTCTTGAGAGAGTTTGGAAACCAAGTTGACGCGTAAAAAAAGATAAAACAGGGAAGAAAAATCCCGAGACTTTTGCTAAAAGAAAACAGAGAATATTTGTGGATTAACTCGAGAAATTTTGTGTCTGGTGGCTATATATAGGTTGATTCGAGTCATATTTAGGGATACGAACAATTTGGGAGAGTTTGGAGAAGTTTAGAGCCTTAGAGAAGCGTAAAAAAATCAACTGGAGTCGATACAGAAACTTTTCTGCTGCCAAGAAGAAGAAGAACACGAAGAACATAAGACCCTCAGAGTCAGTTGCATAGGCAGGCTTATTTTCAGTGACAACGAGGTACGGTCGCATCTTCCTGCAGTTACCGAAGCCTTTCAGCAACAATTCCGACTTCTGTTTTAGACCTTCAGCAACTGCAGAATCCGTTGTTTTAACACTTTTCTCCCTTTTAATCAACTTTTGAGCCATAAACA
>JAJJMB010014053.1:634992-887971 GCA_023531105.1 Papaver atlanticum
AAAAAAAAAAAAAAGACCAGACCAATTAGACCAATCGGAATAAATAACACTTGGATAGCAATATGTGTGTGTTCTCCCTGTCTCCGTCGCCTAAACAAGCGTGGAATGCAGGATCCACGGGAATTACCATGTAATATGCTGACAAGAAGCATGCGCTTGGATCCAATAGATCTAATCATGTCGTTAAAAAAATAAAAAAATAAAGGTTTATTATAAAGTCGACCACTGGTTCCCTTGTATATGCCAGCTGTGTTGATGTAGACTTAAGATTGTCGACCACTGGTTCCCTTGTATATGCCAGTTGTGTCGATATTAGTCCAGACCAGTATCTCAATCCACTAAGTCATAGGTTCATCTTGGCATTGAAGTCCATTCGCAACCATCTACTTCTATATCCATCTTCTTAATCTATTCATGTGATTTGTTTGATTCCGGATATTGATGTCCATAGTTCGACTATATGAGTAGAGCTATGTCACTTATATATGAATTTTAGTATACTTGAGTGCAAACTCATATACAACAATTGAAATTTCACATCAGGGTACTTCCACCTGTAATCAATAAGTATGCCAACCAAGGAGGTTCTTTAGTGCATTTCAAGGTTCTGCGTAGATAGCTAGGGTCTGGAGTAAAGGTTTTGTGGGTACACCTCTGGTAAACCCTCCCGAGACTATAACTCGGCCGCTAGGGCCACCTAGGGGTTTAAAGGCTTGTTGCACATGCTAAGTGCAATCGACGATGCCTGCGACAGTGAGTTAGGATTTTATTTTGTAGTTTTAATTTGCTCGGGACTAGCAAATAATAAGTTTGGGGGTATTTGATAGACGCATTTATGTGTCTATTTTCATCTCTTTTATGTATAGTGTTAGTACCCATTTTTGTACTAATTTTGGTATTTTATCTCTTGTAGGTGTTTTTGGAAAAATGGGTTTTTGCGGCGAATTTGGCTCAAAAAGTGGTTTTTGCGCTCATGGGAAAAAATTACTAAGGGGCACCGAAATTACTAAGGGGTGACCACTTGCTATTCGCACTCCTACTCTGGATAAGGGGAGGTCATCACCTTCATTTTGAAAACGAAAAAGGCGGGAAAAATGTTTTCAGAGAACAGAATTTTTTGGTTGGAATTTTGGACAACTTTTAAGGAGATTCAAGGGCTGATTTTCGTTGGGTTAATCTTGTTAAGGATAGACAGGCTTGGTATGAGATGTAGAATCGATAAAACAGGGATAGAGATCAAGTTTCTACAAAACAGGGAGTATTTATAGTTTCAAGATATTTTCGGTTTGTAAAAGAAGTTTGTGAAGATTCTACGACAAGATTGGAGTGTATGGAGTCCTTATTCAGTCTTGAGAGAGTTTGGAAACCAAGTTGACGCGTAAAAAAAGATAAAATAGGGAAGAAAAATCCCGAGACTTTTGCTAAAAGAAAACAGAGAATATTTGTGGATTAACTCGATAAATTTTGTGTCTGGTGGCTATATATAGGTTGATTCGAGTCATATTTAGGGAAACGAACAATTTGGGAGAGTTTGGAGAAGTTTAGAGCCTTAGAGAAGCGTAAAAAAATCAACTGGAGTCGATACAGAAACTTTTCTGCTGCGAAGAAGAGGAACACGAAGAACATAAGACCCTAAGAGTCAGTTGCAGAGGCAGGCTTATTTTTAGTGACAACGAGGTACGGTCGCATCTTCCTGAAGTTACCGAAGCCTTTCAGCAACAATTCCGACTTCTGTTTTAGACCTTCAGCAACTGCAGAATCCGATGTTTTAACACTTTTCTCCCTTTTAATCAACTTTTGAGCCATAAACATGTATTTTGAGATTATGATTAATATGAGGAGCTAAACCCCATTGCTGAGGCGATAGAGGAAGCTATTTTTCCAACAAAAAGTGGTATATTCTATTTTATTTATTTTATTTTATTTATTTTTATGATTATTTGCCTTGATTTATAATTGTTTGAATGATTTTTGTTAAGCAATTGTTATTTCTTTTGATAGAGCATGCTTAGCCATAGGTTTTTGATGCTTTATACTTTGGATTTACACTTGTTATTTTGAAAATCTACATGTTGCAATAGTTTAGAATCAAATTGAATGAGAAAATTGCATGAATATAAATACTAGATTAAATCACTTTGAACTTGGAAAATAGTGGAATCTCAGCCTCAGTGTTCTTTTAATATTTATATCAACTTTGTCAGTGTTTGCTATAATTTTTAGGGATTTTTCTATTTAGTTTTGAATTTAAGTCTAAAGTTATCCTTCACAAGTTCGAGCAACGAATCTTTTTACCACTACAACTACAAAAAACATCAGGCACTTGAATTCTTGGAGTACTACTCTTCTAAGATCATTTGTAGCTTTTACAAGAATGTTGTTGGTGAATCACAAAGAAGGAAGCTCAAGAATGGGCAGTAGTACGTATTGCATTGCTATGGGATTCTTGAAAGTTCACAATGATCTTATGTGAACTATGGTGCATGGTCATTAATGACTTTGTATGTTCTTATTTTTTAAGAGAATATTTTTATACGCCTTTGGTAGCTATTCTTGGTGTAAATCCGTACGAAAAAGATTGATTCTACCCTCTAAGGACAAATCATCTTATATGTGCATTACGAGTTTGTATTGATGTCTAGGAAACTTCTTATGAGAATTTATTATTGTGTCTTAAGAAGGATAACTAGGGTTTGGAATAGCCATTATTGTGAGTACACATAGCTATTTCCAACGATTTTCTTCTTGCAATGTTTTAGATTTATTTATTTAAATTCTAAAGTTTATTTGGAAGCTGATTTTGCAGTATTAATCTTTATTGGTTTTATATATTGCAAAAAAATTATGGGATATGTGTGTTTGCGTCCGTGAACTATGATTGTCCCATACATGTCAAAAGTTAAGCCTATTATGTCATTATGCAAATATTGATGAAGATAAGATGAACTTTTGATTACAAAGATTAAGTATATTATATGTCTTTATGAAAATATTGATGAAAAATAGAATGAATATTTGAATATTCCGCAATATTGGTCTTTCCCTGATCCAGTTCTTTGTGAAAATACTGCGTGGCTCCGTAAGTTCTCTTATGTGAGCATTTCCGATTAAATTGATCATGGGTTCTCTTGTGGTTAATTTAATTGAGTATTTTGGATACAAATTAATGTTTCATGTGATTTGTTAATGTCCAAAGAAATCCTTATTTTCTTGTGAAAGTAAGGTCGCTCTTGTTGTTCTTTCGGGAATGACATTTTATGGTGGAGAGTTCTTAATTGAACTTGTGCTTAATTGCCAAATCTTTGTAGGGAGTGCGGATGTGGAATATTATAGGAGTTTTCTTATATCTTTATAAACTCCTTGATGAATGCATTTAGTTTCGTCTATATGATTGCATCTAAACAAAGTTGATATGTTCTCTTTTGGTCTTGAAGTATCTCTATGGAAATTTCATTAGGATTCCACTAGTTTTCGTACCTTTTCCAATTTTTATTAATAAAAAGGGGGAGAATTAATATGTGGTTCACACTACAAATACATATGGTTTACGGATCATTATGTAAGGGGGAGTGGTTTTCATGTGAGATGAAGTATTGACTAAGGGGGAGTGATACATACCACCATAGTATTGTTGTCAAAGTTGTGCTACAATTGGAATTTGATGTTGTGTAATAATGCTATGACACTGTATAACAATGATTGAGAGCAACTGTTTTCTCATTGTTATAGCTACGGATATTCAACAACTATGATGCTGAGTTGAACACATTCAGAATCACTGGAGTACTTGGAACTGACGAAGATTTCGATTAATGTTGAAGAACCAAGGAAATCAAGCATTTGGATTGAGAGCTACAAAGTTTATTTATTTTGTATTCCATATGTATTGATAGTTTTTGTCACTAAAATTGACAAAGGGGGAGATTGTTAGAGCACTGCTCGGTCAAACTCGCAAGCATTGCTATTTCAATCTTGTTGTCAAGTTTAGTTTTCAAAACTATAAGTCTTGATTTCTAGTCTACTTATAGCTAAGTCTCGGATTAGCATAGAAAGTGTAGTTGAGCATTAGACCTCACGGCGTTCATCGAATGAAGGCGAAGAACTACTAAGAAGAGCTTGTGGAAATTCATCAACAAAAGGTATATGGAGACTTGAACTCATCTATCACTCAAAAGTCTATCTACTCTATCTCGTATTTGAGACAAAAGTCGTATAGCTATATAGACTTCAATTATACATATTTGATATTTCGAGCTGAGTTTAACTCGCTTACATATTTCTCGAAATATGTGTTGGTATGCTTTCGCTTTAAACAAGTTCATCTTATATTCTTGACGAAAGTCAAAAGATGATCATGTGAAAATCGCCTGGTAACATCTTACATGATTTGTGTGAGACAATCATTTGATGTAGACTCGGAATGTTTCGTATTGATCATTCGATCACTTGAAAATTGCTTTGAAGCTAATAGTTTGTGTGAGACAGCTATTGTCGTCTTCCGAGAATGTTTCAATGATTAAAATAAAAGTTTAGAATGATTTGATATAAGCATATTATGCGTACTTGCATATATGTATTCCAAGTCCGGGAACCATAGTATGCATACCCGTACGCGTACTGCTTGGTTTAGTGAAAGTTCGGGAACCTTGTACGCATACTGGCATGAGGTTCAGTTCCGGGAATTTCCGCTGAGTTTGGAAGGTATGCGTACCAGTTCGTGTATTGGCGAACCCAAACTTAGTCCAGCCATTTAGGTATGCGTACCCGTATGCATACTTGAATGGATAATGTTCTAAAATCGGTTTGTTCATGAACTAATACATTTATATAATAATGAATGCAACCTTTTGCAAACCGTGTCTATAATGTTCATGACTTTGATTCGAGTGAATAAAAATCGATTTTGCTTCAATTGTTTCTTGTATACTTCTATGAGAATATAAACGATTGAACAACTCTAGAACTAGTTTCATTTGAGTCATTTGAACTAGTTAAGGTTAAGATGAATAAGATTGATATGAAAGTGTTCATATGGCTAACCTCGGTTAACTATTGTTGAGCCAACAAAGGTGCACACGTTTAGGTACGGTTACTCATATCTAAATGAAGTCTCTTTTCACTTGTGTGTAACAATAAAAGTTCGATCTAACGGTTGAAATATATTAGCTTGGTCTAATCAGGTTTTCATCTAATGGTGAATATTGAATGCTTTGTTACCAAGGTAACTTAGATTGCAAACCCTGATTTGAAGACTATATAAAGGAGAACTCTAGCAACTGGGAAACCTAATCCCCACACCTCCTATGTGATACTAGTTGCGACTAGAGTCGATTCTCCTTTAACCTTAGGTTTTTCACGAAACCCTATAGGTTAACGACTTGAAGACTTCATTGGGATTGTGAAGCAAGACCGTACTATTTTCTCTGTAGTTGCGTGTTATGATCTTGCTGTTTTCTATTGTGATTGAGTACTATCTTCTCTAAGATTTGCTCGAGATTTATTCTCCGATAGGAAAGATAAAAAGTAGTCACAAACATCTTCGTCTCATCGTTTGTGATTCCACAATATCTTGTTTCACTACCATACGATTAAGATTATTGTGAGGTGATTGATATTTCCAGGATGTTCTTCGGGAATATAAGTACGGTATATCAATTGGTTCCTTTTCACCTTGATTTATCAAAAGACGGAACAAAACTCATAGGTTTATCTGTGGGAGAAATATTTATCTATACAACAGACTTTTCTGTATGAGACAGATTGGTTTATCAAGTCTTTGACTTTGGGTCATAGCAACTCTTAGTTGTGGGTGAGATCAACTAAGGTAATCAAGTGCTTAGAGTCCTACAGGGATTCAGATACGTAAGGAGCGCAATTGTACCTTGACCAATGTGAGATTGGTTAGGTCTCAACTACATTCCAGTCCGAAGTTAACTTGGAGTAGGCTAGTATCTGTAGCGGCTTAATATAATGTGGTGTTCAAATATGGACTAGGTCCCGGGGGTTTTATGCATTTGCGGTTTCCTCGTTAACAAAACTTCCGGTGTCTGTGTTATTTCTTTTCCGCATTATATTTGTTTATATTTATATAATTTAAATATCACAGGTTATGCGTAAGTTCAATCAATTGAGAATCCAACCTTTTGTTGTTGATTATATTGATTGACACTAAAACATTGGTCTTTGGTACCGTTCAAGTTGTTTCACATAATAATCAGGCTCGTGGATTTTTATCTGTTTGATTTGTTGATTACATTGTGAAAAAGAGATACAACTCTTGGATATATTTACATAGATTGCGTCTGACTGTCTAGTTGATTCTCTTGGAATTATATTGGAGTTTGTCCATACAGATTGTTAAGCGAAATATTGGGTGTGGTTGTTAGACCCCCGGTTTTTCAGAAACATTCCCAAATGATAAAATCAATTGTATGGGCTTTTGTAAATTGATTCATAAATTAATTCTCAAACAATAAATTGTTCTGAACTAAGATTGTGAAGGACCTTTGAACATCTATGCTAGAATCACATTTCGAGATTTTTTACAAGACAAGCTTGACTCCAAATTTCTTCTTGTTAAATTTACTAAATGTCATACGACATAGTCTGAATAGGTAGAATGATAAGATAGTGAGTAAAATAGAATGGTTCAGTGTTCACATACCTGATACAAAAGTTTTTCAAATGTCTTCGTCAATCTTCAGTCTTCGAAGGTGATGTCTGATACTCAACTACCAGATTCTAACCTAGTTCCATACTGACTTAGTAGACTAGAAATCAAGAAGTAGTTTTGATCATCAAACATTGATGACAAGCTTGAGATATCAAAACTTGTGGGTTCAACCGAGCATTGCTCTTACAAAGTAATTTGCACAAAGCCATATCTCTTCTCATAGCTAAATGTCAACTCTCCAACAACAAAAATGTATTTGGAAAGAAAAGATGAGGAACTATCATTAAAAAATACCATCAGTATTATTTCATTCATCAAGCTATCTAATACCCTATTAAACTACTCTTGATCAGTGACTTTGTTATCTTTCATAACTTTCACTTATGGACATATTATTATTATTTTTTGCTAGGAAAAAAATCGTATTAATAGAAAAGCTTACCAATGTGTTGGGGGGGAATCAGGTAAGACTTCCCACCACTCATTAGAAGTGTCAAATCTCTTACAATGCTTAGTCGCGCTAAAATATATACTGAGATGACTAGTCTTAATAAATGAAAAAGAGTCTAACAACACATAAGAATCATCTATGATGGAGATACTGAACCTATATAAACTCGGCCACCAGGACCACCTATTGGTTCAAAGGTTTGTTGCACACACTAAGTGCAATCTTCACCTAATTTTCCAATGGCATAGTTAAATCCAACTTTAACTCTCTAACAAGTAAGAGACCCGATCGTCATTCTCTAGCATGTCTAAGTTCAGTCACTCTTGTGAGAATTCTGAAAATGCAGGGGATACCAAATGCACCCAACTTTTTCATTCGGCAACCTGTATAGACAAAACTTTATACAATTGCAAGTAGACAAAATGAATGATCCTTGAATATATATATATATATTAAGTTTATATGTCAACCTCTACTCAATCAGTATGTACATAGACACAAGGTCTGTGAATCATCATTCTATCTATTGAGACTATGTCGTATGACATCTAGTAGAATTACAAAAAAGAAATTTCGAGTCAAGCTTGTCTTGTGATAAATCTCGAAATATAATTTAGCAAGTAAGATGTTCAACGTTACTTAAAAATATTTGTTCTATGAATTAATTGAAAATTTCCCATGCAAATGATTATATCACTTGGGAATGTTTCAAACATCATAAGAGAGAAATATGAACTTATTGATATTTATGCTCAGGATAGGTTGGTGAACTAGTTCGCAAACCATATATATATGAGTTACAAAAATACATGAAGGTCGGCAAACCAGTTCGCAAACCGCAAGTTCAGTTGGGTACAGTTCACGAACCCGGTTATCGAACCATGGTGAACTAAATTTTAAGTTGGATAAATAGGCTAGTAGTTGGCGAACCCGGTTCACGAACCATAGCACCCTAACTCATGAATAATCCCTATGGTTGGCGAACCGTTGTACCAACGGTCCCGACAATGTTAAGCAGATGTTTAAAGACTTGTTATTTTAATATATTTAACATTGCTAGAACTCTCTTAAATACTTATAAGACTTCAATGATCACTCAAACACTTATATGTGTGTATCATGATTAGTTTCTTAGGTGTTTAAATGAACATCAAATAGCTTTCAGTTCTTTGGCTAACTTGCCAAATCAAACAGTCATTATACACGGTTCCATAACCGAACCTATGTGTATACTTTCATATTGTATTTTGATGACCTTGGCCTTTGAAAACTATAAACAGAGATGCTCTTTCAACTAGGAAAATCAATCCCTGACACTTTGTGTCCTAGTTGATTCTAGAGTCGTCCTCTATAGTCATAGGTTTCCTCTGAGAAACATAATTAGGTCTATGACTAAAAGACTTCGCTTTGGGGATTCGTGAAGCCAGGACCTACTATCTTTACCTTGATAGTTCGTGTATCCTAATCTTGCTTTTCTGTTATTAAGGTTTTCAGAATCTCTTTCAGGCAAGATAGATAGTAATCGCAAAGTTCTTTTCGTCTCTGACTTTGTGATTCCTCAAGATAGATATCTGAAAACAGATCTTAGTTGATCTTTTGAAGATTGTTCCTAAGAGGTGGTTAAGAATCTAGGCTGCTCTTCAGGAGTCATAAGTTCCGTATTTGTGAGGTTTGCTAGTTTTGTCTATTGCGAACAGATTTCCACACCTTGATCTTTGATCTAAACGGAAATAAAATAGGCTTATCTGTTAGAGGCAGATTGGTATCAAAAGTCTCCACTTCAGCTGAAGAAACTCTTAAGCTATAAAGGACGTCATCTAAGGGAATCAAGTGCATAGAACCTTGCGAAGTTCAAGAGACGTAAAGAGCGCGACTGTAACTGAATCGCTTAGAGGGTGTGTTCGGTCTCAACTACATTTTAGTCCGAAGTCTGATAGTCGGCTAGTGTCTGTAGCGGATTAATACAATATGGTGTTCAATATGGACAATCTCAATAAGTGTTTGAGTGATCATTGAAGTCTTATAAGTATTAGTATTTAAGAGAGTTCAAGCAATGCTAAACATATTAAAATAACAAATCTTTAAACATCTGCTTAACATTGTCGGGACCGTTGGTACAACAGTTCGCCAACCGTAGGGATTATAAGACTTAAAAATCAATATGTTAAGCAGAGTACTTGGACGATCTCAAAAATCAATATCCAAGATCAATCTAGTCATATCCAAATAATCCAATCGGAATTTTTCCAAGTAATTAAACTTGTTATCTATCTTTCAAGATACGAATTCTATAAGAAACTAGTCTCGTAATCGATTACAATTAAGCGGACGTATCTACCTAGATTGACTACGTACAAGCCTGTGTAAAACCAATCATAAAGATAAACAATATAATTCAGAAAAGGAAAAACACAATACACCAGAAATTTTGTTAATGAAGAAACCACAATAGCAGAAAAACCCCGGAACCTCGTCCATATTGAACATCATATTGTATTAAGCCACTACAGACACTAGCCTACTATAAGACTTCGGACTAAAAGGTAGTTGAGACCGAACCCACCCTCTAAGCGATTCAGTTACAGTCGCGCTCTTTACATCTCTTGAACCTCGCAAGGGTCTAAGCACTTGATTCCCTTAGATGACGTCCTTTACAACATAAGAGTTTCTTCAGCCAAAGTGAAGACTTTTGATACCAATCTTCCTCTAACAGATAAGCCTATTTGATTTCCGTTTAGATCAAAGATCAAGGCGTGGAAATCTGTTGCAATAGACAAAACTAGCAAACCTCACAAATCCGGAACTTATGACTCCCGAAGAGCAGCCTAGATTCTTAACCACCTCTTAGGAACAATCTTCGAAAGATCAACTAAGATCTGTATTCAGATATCTATCTTGAGGAATCACAAAGTCTGAGACGAAAATAACTTTGCGATTACTATCTATCTTGCCTGAAAGATTCTGAAAACCTCGATAACTGAAAAGCAAGATCAGGATACACAAACTATCAAGGTAAAGATAGTAGGACCTGGCTTCACGAATCCCCAAAGCGAAGTCTTTTAGTCGTAAACCTAATTATGTTTCTCAGAGGAAACCTAATACTATAGAGGACGACTCTAGAATCAACTAGGACACAAAGTGTCAGGGATTGATTGTCCTAGTTGAAAGAACATCTCTGTTTATAGTTTTCAAAGACTAGGATCGCTTATAATTCAGGCTAAGATAACTTGATAATCAAGCAAACACTGTAGGTTTTCAAAATATAATAGAAGAGTATACACATAGGTTCGGTTATGAAACTTTGTATAATGAATGTTTGGTTTGGCAAGCTAGCCAAAGAACTGAAAGCTATTTGATGTTCATTTAAACACCTAAGAAAATAATCATGATACACACATATAAGTGATCATTGAAGTCTTATAAGTATTTAAGAGAGTTTTAGCAATGCTAAACATATTAAAATAACAAGTCTTTAAACATATGCTTAACATAGTCGGGACCGTTGGTACAACGGTTCGCCAAGCGTAGGGCTTATTCACGAGTCAGGGTGCTATGGTTCGTGATCCGGTTTCGGCAACCCTACTAGACTATTGAAATCAGTTGACCACAGTTCGTGAAATGGGTTCGCCAACTACTAGCCTATTTATCCAACTTAAAATTCAGTTCACCATGGTTCGCTAACCGGGTTCGTGAACTGTACCCAACTGAACTTGCGGTTTGCGAACTGGTTCGCCAACCTTCTTGTATTTTTGTAACTCATATATCTATGGTTTGCGAACTAGTTCGCCAACCTACCCTGAGCAGAAATATCAATAAGTTCATATTTCTCTCTTTTAATGTTTGAAACATTCTCAAGTGATATAATCATTTGCATGGTAAATTTTCAATTGATTCATAAATTAATTCATAGAAAAATATTTTTAAGGAAAGTTTAACATCTTACTTGCTAAATCTTATTTCGAGATTTATCACAAGACAAGCTTGACTCGAAACTTCTTTTTTGTTATTCTACTAGATGTCATACAACATAGTCTCAATAAATAGAATGATGGTATAGTGAGTAAAATAGAATGGTTCAATCTTCACATACCTGATACAGAAGTTCTCCAAATGTCTTCGTTGATCTTAAGTCTTCAAGGGTGATCTATGATACTCAACTACAATTCTAACGTAGTCCAAGACTTGACTTAGTAGACTAGAAATCAAGATATACTTTTCATCACCTAACATTTACAACAAGCTTAAGATAGCAAAACTTGTGGGTTCAACTGAGCATTGCTCTAACAAACTCTCCCTTTGTCAATTTTAGTGACAAAACTATGAAATATATATGGATAAAATAAATAAACTTTTCAGATCAATCCACTATGCTTGATTTCCTTGGTTCTTCAACACACGTCTTGAATTTTTCGTACTTCAAGTTCTTCTAATGTTCTGCATGTGTTCGTTCAACAATTTGTTGTTGAAGATCCGTAATGATAACAACTTATGAGAATACTCGCTTATTGCTTTTATAAAATGAGGTATACACACTCTACTCATTAGTCGTTATACAGAAACATAGTATTGTTAATTTCCTCAAAATTCAATTGCACCACAATTTTGAAGCAATACTACGGTGATATGTTCTCCCCCTTAGTCAATACATATTACTTTTGCAAAATAGGTAAAACCTATATATAATAATTCACTCCCCCTCACATGATGCTCCGTAAAGCCATATGTAATGTAGTAAGACTACTTAACAATTCTCCCCCTTTTTGTCAACAAAATTGGCAAAGGTGGAAAATCAGGATAATCATGAATTAATCAAAAGAGTTTCAAGACTAGAGAACATATACCAACTTTTAGTTTAGAAGATTTCAACCAAGAAATCTCGGTTTGTGTGACTACTTCCATACTCATATATATTTTTCTACACTATATCATGACCACCTATCACCTCTCGCTGATATCATGAAAAGCAGTGCTTGACTTGCCACTCATGACCCACCTGTAGCATAGCTCGCACGTGATTGGTCGAAATATATACTTTCAAGTAGGCCTCATAGGCATGTCCTACTACACACACTTAATTGCTTGGATGACCATACATCCTTTTCTCCGCTCATCATGACCACTCTTCACATGTCATGGAGTAGTGCTAGACTTACTCAATAACCACCTTCAACACTACTGGTTCATTCAAGCGTGACATTTACATAATATGTTTTCACAGCTCGTTAGTCTTATCAGTCAGGTGTGACGAGTCGTGAAGTCAACCTAGCCATACAAGTCAAAATAGTTGTGCAAGTTACCTACAGTTTAACCTGTAGGTCACCTTTGACTTCACAACAAATTAGTATTTTTCGACCGTAATCACTCGAGACATCGACAATGTCACATATGAGGAATGTTCATCAGGGTATTGGTATGGCGGTCCACATCATGTGGTGTGCAACACACCCATTATGAGAAAGTGTCAGGAAAGACGGAAAGTTAACAAGAGTAAAGGAGTAGTGGATGAGCAACCGTCCAGTCTTCCCTAAACAATAGGGACACGGTTTCATCACTTTACCATGATCTCCACCTTCTCACTCCTTCACGACTTCCACTTCCTATGAGATCAGGGTGCACAGTTATGACTTGATATAAATATATTTTCAATTTATTCGAGACGGACCATTATAACAAGTATCCAGAAAACACAGAGATAACACACCTGTTATCGTCAACAAGTGAATTTTATCTTCTGATACACAGTCATACACCATCATACCTTGTTACAGCACAGCTCGGTTGAACTCACCAAGCGTTGGTATGTCAAGTTTGGTTGTCATATTTTAGTATCAAAACTCATCTAGAGTCGATTGATTACATACTAGAGTCAATTTCGTTTAGGTTAGACTAGAAAGTCTAGGAATGTTGAGACATACAAGTATTACTCCGAAGACCTGAAGAATATAAAGAAGTAACAAACTACAACGACGACATCATCCTTCTACTTGAGGTTTGTAATATTGTTTTGAACTGTTTCATTCCTAACGTATCTTTCAAGTCGTGTTATATTGAAAACATAACTGTGAAGCTGTATATACTGTACATATTGTATATAATACTCTAGTGATGTAACATGATCATAATAGTATGATCATAGTATTAAGGAATTAGACTACGAAGTATAACTTTTATCTTTTGAACTTCGTAGATATGACATCGACATAATCTTGTATATAGTGTTATGATTATGTGAATGGGTTATGGTGAAGATTTCATCCTAGGAAACAATGTTTTACATTTGTTTAAAGGAAGTACATTCATGAACTTGTTTCGTGAATCGAAAGGGAAATCAATAGGTTTATTGGTCTTGTTATTCATTGCATATCTTTGGATGACCAATATGTGTGAGTTGGTAGAACCGATCTTAACTCAGGTTATGTATCTTGGTATAACCGATCATAATGCCTAGACTTATGATTTGGTATGACCGGTCCTGGTAATTGGTGTAACTGATCCTAAGTAATCACCATGAGATGGTATGATCGATCTTTGTAATTGGTGTGACCGATCCTGGTAATTGGTGTGACCGATCACAAGTGTTGTGTGACCGATACTTGTAATTGGTGTAACCGATCCTAGTGACTGGTGTGACCGATCACAAGTAGATACCATGTTTAGATAGAACCGATCCTTGTAGTTGGTGTAACCGATCATTATAATTGGTGTGACCGATCACAAGTAGGTACCATATTTAGGTATAACCGATCCGAACTCATGTATGTGACTTGGTAAAACCGATCACAACTAACCATTGTGATTTGTTATGACCAATCACATAGTAGTCTTGGAATACTGGGAAACCAATTCTAAACTTGTTTGGAATTGTGGTATAACCGATTCCAAGAAGCAAATCCATGTAAATATGAAATAAGGATTTACAGTGAAAAAGATGTCAACGTACTTTGAACACGAACAATAACTCTTATCATTTATTGTTCAAAGATATTCCTTGGTACTCAAGGTGATCCTGTGCCGAAATAAATTAAGAATCTTTTAATTAAGGTTTTTGATCTTATATGCTTTAATTACCAGCAATTAATGCATAGCTCTAGAGAATAAAAATTAGTAATGTGCATTTACTAATCGGAGATTTTTTATTGAGAGATTTCAGAAAATATTGGAACAAAATTTATTGGAATTATAAAAACCGAATTTGGGCATTCATTGCATATCTTGAGACTATTTTCGGTTTTGGAAATTCCTTGGTGTCGAAACATCATTGGTCTATAAATACCTAAGTTTTCATTTCTAGCAAACTATCCTAAGAGACAGGCAAACATCATTTCTTGTTGTTTCTGGTGGAGCCGTCTAATCGGAGAGGAAAGTATCCTAATTAGGTGAAATCTCTTACGACTGCTCGATTAAAGACTTCTATGGGATCAAGAAGCTCTATGAGTACCGTTGGTGGGAAACTAGATAATTGCAGTGTTATTAGTTTTCAATTTGATTTGATTGACTAACGGTTGTTGAAACTTTGATTGCACCTAGTTTGTTTATTCTTGAGAATCTTCTCTTATGATATAAGATTCACTCAGACTAGATCAAAGTATCGACGAGATATTTAGAACTGTCGTTAGATCTAAAGACATCTTGTGATAATCCATTGTTAACAGACTCCGTTCTGTGCGTGATTGATAACAAGAGATTCAAGTGGTGTTGTGCAGGTTTTGAAGATAAAAGAAGACGAAGAAGATTTCTTTTCAGTTTTCGTATCTTGTGGAATTAGTGCACAAACCTTGATCGTCTGGGATCCAACTAGAATCAGTTTATCTTTGATATATCTGATTGATCAGTTGTGTTAGATCAACATTCTCTATATTTCTCTTTGAGTTCTATATTGATTGAGTGTGAATCTATACTTAACTATTTCGGTAGTTAAAGTTAGATTGATCTAACCAGAAAAAGGAGTTTATTAGATTAAAAGGAAGAGCCTTTGTCAACGACTCATATATATCTTTAGCAAGATTGATTAGAGTGGTTACCAAACTAATTCTTCCTTTGCTGTTTGGAATACGATCCAAAGGACTTTCTATTCACATGCGTGACTCTAGAAGTCGAAGGCGCAGGGATATGAGGGAACTAAGTAGCTAGGGGTAGTATGCTTGGTCTCAACTATACGAAGTTGGTATTAGATTTTGTATAACGGCTTAATTCTGAGAGTATTCAAAACTAGACTAGGTCCCGGGGCTTTTCTGCATTTGCAGTTTCCTCGTTAACAAAATCTTGATGTACGTTTTTTTCTTTGATTTCCGCATTATAATTGTTATTATAATTAAGTAAAATACACAAGTAAGTTAACTCCGTAATACTTGATAGTGATCCTATAGAATTTGGTTATTACCGAACATATTATCAAGTAACACACTTTGTTGTTGTATTGTCTCGATCTTGTATCCATAGTCAATCACACAAGTTATCTTGTTGTCGTATTGTCTCGACTCTGTCCATAGATGATCACATTCGGTAGATGACTTATAGGTTGATAAATAAAAGATTGTGGTGTATTTGGGAACCCTCGACTTTTCACACCTCATAGAGTCTACCACTCTGATCTCAACACTTCCCCTGCTTCGCTCTCTAAGACCAACCCTTTTCCTTCCTTTATGATCGAAGCAAGACTATAACGACAATTTCTTGGTTTATGCCAGAATTGTACAGTTTGATCTCTCGAATCTAAAGTACTCCCGTGCAGTACATTTGTTTAGGGTTTAGACTCGTTTCTTATCAACCCACCCCATTTTACCATTTTCACCAGAATCAGTTTTTACCATACAACACCGTCATATGTATACGACTATACTTTGATGGAAGAAAACAAGTGAAGAATTAAAGAAGACATAGATTCAAATATATTTTTTTCATAATAAATTTTAACGTTTTCATTGATATTTATAAAAGTTTGGCTGAATAACGATAAGGGTTAGTATGGTTTTGATTTCCATTCAGTACATTTCGGTTTGGTTTTGACCGTGATTAATTTCTTAGGGTTAGAATTCGATTTATTATGAACCTAAATTCGATAGAATAGATAGAAACAAAATAATTCGGTATCCGGTTATCTGTTAAAATAATATTAGGATAGATTATCATTTGTCATTTTTGTAGGGGTATTTTAATTAGCAATAAAAACAGACCATCAAACTACTCTTTAGTTAGTCTACGACCCAATGCATCAACAACATCTTTCATGACACAAACCCTAATTAGACACTAAACTTCTGACTTTTTTTTACAAAATATCTCTAATTTCTATACGTGAGACTAAGATTGATTTTGATAAAACTGAAATATCTATTGTCCTTAATGAGTCAAACTGAAACCTCTTTTCATCCTACTAGAAGAATAAGATAGGGAGATCCTATCCCTACCCATCTCTTCATGATTACTGTCTGAAAACATTCTCTAGAACCATAGGTGCAATTGAGTCAAGATTACAAACCAAATGGTTCATAAGTGCTAAGAAAGCTCCACCCATCAGTCATCTGCTATTTACCGATGACAGTTTAATTTTCTTTAAAAAGTTAATTTATTGAATATCAGAAGCTTGCAAGGGATTCTTGATATGTTAAGTGGATGCTTAGGTCAACTAGTCAACTCAACTGTCAAAAAAGTGGTATTAGCTTCAACAATAATTTAAGTCGGGATCCTTGTAGGGGTATAATCAAATATTATTAGAGAAAATGGATGAAAATGAAAATACTTCAGCATTCCTCTTTTTCTCAAGATTTTTTTTTCTTCAATTGTTTCATTGACAACATGCTAAAACAACTAACAAGATGGAAGTTAAAAATACACAACCAAGTGGTGATAAGTACATATTTCTATATTTTTTATATTAATTCCATGCTCGTATTTACTTTAAAAAAAAAAAAAAAAAAAACTGGATATATATTTAAAAAAAAAGTTGTACAAAGTTGCACATACAGGTGCTCAAAAGATCAAAGAGACCAGTCAGAGCAAATAGAAGAACTCCATCCATAAGAGACATAAAAAAATCTAAAATCTAGGGAGGTTGCCAAATAAACAAGCTATCCCAGTTGAACATCCAAGTGTTGAAAAAAGTTAAGACATCTGGATGGTACACCTTTAGCCATGAAAATAAAAGAACCTTGACGTTGCAGGTCTATTATGCTCTCTCCACACCTTCCAAAGAGTAGCATGGACAAGGACCTTCCAAATTAGAGCACCATTGCCTTTTAAACGAGTTTTGACCCATGTATCCACCAATTTTGCAAACGTATCGTGTAGACCATTGCCAACTTGGAATACGTGAAATTAACTCATCCGAAACCTCTTTCGTATATCTACTGTTAGAGCATTTCTCGGTCGAACTCACAAGTGTTGTTATCTCAAGCTTGTTGTCAAATTTAGTTGTCAAAACTATATCTTGATTTCTAGTCTACAATTAGTTAAGTCTCGGACTAGGATAGAAATGTAGTTGAGAAACAGAGGATCACGATAGTCATCATTGCGTTCTACCGTTTGAAGGCGAAGATCAACTGAAGCTTTTAGAGAACTTCATCAACGAAAGGTAAGTAAAGACTGAACCACCTATATCTCAAGTTATATTCACATTTCTATCATCTGAGACGATGTCGCATAACTAATTAGACTAGTATGCATAGACAAGAATTTCAAGTCAAGTTTATCTCGATAATTTCTCGAACTATAATGGCTAAGATTAATGAACATTTGTTCATACTTGATGAATTTCGGTTAAGGATAATTTATTGTTCGGAATCAAAATCGTGACTCAAGTTTATCATTCGAAAATAGCCTGGAACAGTGATATGTGTCATTGATGTTATTCGAGAATGTTTCGAATCGATTTAGAGAAATATAGAACTACCATTGATTCAGATACAAGACAGTGGTATCAGTTTTACTGGAAAAACTGTTATATATCTGAACCCGTATTACATGTACTCGTACATGTAGCGGAGTAGATATACATATCGACTTACAGATTAGTGATAGGCATATTCTTATGCATATCATATGAAAATATGTATGACTCGTGAACCGGATCGGTATGCATACTCGTATGCAAACCATTCTTGAACTGTGGTTACGGAACCGGGGTGAGTATCCAAACCGGTACGCAAACTTAACAGTTATGTTTTCCTGAACTCGGTAGTGTTTCCAAACCGGTACATAAACCAATTTATTTCTGTGAACTCCGGAACCGGCGACAGTCTTAAAGTTTCCAAACCGGTACGCAAACTTAAAAAGTTCTGTGAACTCCGAAACTTTGGTTTGGTGGAAAGTTTCCAAACTGGTACGCAAACCTAAAAAGTTGTGTGAACTCCGGAACTTGGTTTTGGTTTAAAGTTTCCAAACCAGTATGCGTACTGTGACTGAACCGACTCACAAACAACAATGGTCTTTGTACCTTGTACACCTACTAACCATGTCGATTATATTTTCAAGTGTGTTTAAGTTATTTCTACGAGATAATTAGCATTTGATTAATTCTCTAAAAACACTAGACTTATTTGATCACATGTTTGTGACTCAGAATTAATGTCTTAGGTGTTCATGAAAATGAAGATTAAGCTTTTAAGTTCAAACCGGCTAGTTTCGGCTAACCATGTTGAACATAGTCTTTGTACACGGTTCGGTTACGGTCTCACCTAACCAGAGTGTATATCTTGCTTATGTAAATCAGATTCAAAGATCCATCTAACAGTGGATATTGTTTGCTTGGTTCCAAAGTTATCTTAGCTTAAACCCAAAGCAACCTATGCTTTGAATGTCTATAAAAGGGGAACCTCAAGCAACTAGGATTTTTGAATCCCGACACTACTTTTTGGTGTGTCCTAGTTGTATCTAGAGTCGTCCTTTCCAGAAACCCTTTTAGGATTTAGCGACTACAAAGTCTTCATAGGGATTTGTGAGGCCAGGTCCAGTTATCTTTCCTTAATAACTTGAGTATCCTGATCTTGATTGTTTGTAGAGCTTGCTCCATCAATCAACATAGATGTAAATCATCAAAGTTTTCTTCGTCTCAAACTTTGTTGATTCCACAGGTTTTATACTTGTGAGGTGAATAATAATCTAGGATGCACTTCGGGTTGCATAAATCCGGATTTTGAGGAAAGCTAGACTTTGTCAAATTGCTATCGATTTCCATCACCTTAATCATACGTTTGATTTTGATCATACGTTTCGATCGTACGTAATCAGGAAATCAATTACATATGCTTAATATGTGGGAGGAAAATTTGGTTTAAAGTCTTCAATTGAGTTGAAGCAACTCTTAGTTGGTGTGACGTCATCTAAGGGAATCAATTTCATGGAGTCCTGCTGGGATTCAAGAGGCGTAAGGAGCGCGACTGTACTTTAATCGGTGGGATACCTTTTAGGGCTCAACTACATTCCATTCCAAAGTAAATTGGTAGTAGGCTAGTGTATGTAGCGTCTTAATACAGTTTGGTGTTCAATCTGGACTAGGTCCCTGGGTTTTTCTGCATTTGTGGTTTCCTCGTTAACAAAACTTATGGTGTTTGTGTTATTTCTTTTTCCGCATTATATTATTTATCTTTATAATTGAAATATCACAGGTTGTGCGTTACCTACAATGCACGAAAAGGTGATTTACAGATTCATTTGTAGTGTTACACAGTCCACAAAGACTTAAAGTTGCCATACCTTTATGCACCATATTATCTCTTGTCCTTACTTTATCAGTTAAGCCTTCCAAACAAAGAAGCATACCTTTGTAGGGACTTGAGAGAACCAGAAAAAGAAGCTGGGGAAAGAAGGATTAACTTCAATTAACACTCTATTTTTAAGAAGCCAGAGATAGCAGATGAAGACTTCCAGCGGATACCAGGTTGTTGAGAAAGATAATAAGACGGATCATCACTGATAGAAGCAAGCCTTGTTAGCCTCATTCGAGTGCAGCCTCACCGATAATTTTCTTGTAAATTACCATATATTACTTTTGTTTTCTATTTTTATTTGTTTTATTAGGGAATCATCCAAAAGGAACAAAGTGGCACTGAAAAGGAAAGGGTACCTAGTACACCTCCAACTTTTTCGTTCGTAAACCTGTATGGACTATGTTTGTACAAACAACACGTCTAGATCTCTAATAAAAAGATACTTGTTCCTGATTGGATATCAAGGTCAACCTAGTCTGTACCCAAACCTTCAAAAACTGAATTCCAACAAGACAAAGTCTTGTAATCTATATTTCAAGACACGAATTCAACAAGAAGAAAGTCTTGTAGGATCTTTACTACCAATCTAAAAAAATATATAAGTTGATTAACGTATTACTTGTGATATTTCAATTATATTATATATATATAATGCGAAAAAGAAATAACACAAACACCATAAATTTTGTTTATAATAAAACCTGCAATCCAACAGTAAATTCCTATGACCTTGTTTACTTTGAACACCATATTATATTATGCCGCTACAAACACTAGCTCACCATGGAACAATATCATTTTCGAGTATTGTTGATACCAAATCAATCCTCATGCTCATTACGTATCTTGGTCTTACAAGATCATATATACTTAAGTGCTCCCATATTAAAACACGCGCATCTTAACACTGGACGCATGACTATTTCTGAAGCGTCCGTTGGCAATCTTTGTCACATGTCGACCCAATACATCCAAATGAATTTTGATTAAAGTTTAAGAGATCTAGACCGTCATTCGTTCAGGATCCAATGGTGCACAAATCGTGAGAAATAGTTTGAGAAAATGGGTTGTATGTATGTGTAGTTGATCTTTCAAACAGTAAGAAAAATACTCCCTACTAGCAATCTCTCAAACCATTGACTTTCTTACGGTTGAAGTGTCAAATTACAGCTCATGTGACACATATTAGTGATTAATTAAGTAAAGCTGCTGTTAATTGCCATTCGTGGAACCCTACTTACAAAACAAAATCATTGTAGGAATTAAGATTTTGGCCTCCACCTCACTCTTTCTTATTCTTATGGCCTTATCTTAAAGCCCATTTAAAAATTCTTTAACCTATTTTATTCTTATGACCCTTAAAAAAAAAAAAGGGTCATATGATTAAAAATGTTAAATGATGTTAAAATTTGACATAAACTCTATTCTTTAAGAGTATAATTGTCAAACCAACTTCAATATAACATATCTCACAAACAATACGTCAGAACTTGACAAATTTTATATATTTAGAAAGGTTTTTAAAAGACCAATCCAACGAGTGTAAATACAAATATCAAATTATTAGTATTTTTAGAAATTTGTATTCCTTAAATGATTTTTCTTTATTTTTCTTATTTGTGTGTAGATATTATCCACCGAACTTTTTTAAAGTACAACTATTATTC
This sequence comes from Papaver atlanticum, assembly GCA_023531105.1. Lineage (NCBI taxonomy): Eukaryota > Viridiplantae > Streptophyta > Magnoliopsida > Ranunculales > Papaveraceae > Papaver > Papaver atlanticum. Next base: position 656,488 of record JAJJMB010014053.1, read on the forward strand.
AAAGTATTTTTTTTTAGTGTGCAGATATTATCCACGACTTTTTTTTGGTGTGCGGCTATTATCCACAGTGTTTTTCTAATATGCAGCTATTATCCACAATGTTAATTAACCTTTCATAATGGTTTATACTATAATATGTACATTAAATAAGTTTATAAAACCGTCTTTTAAAAATGAACAAAGAAGTTGTGTAAAAAATATCCACGACTATAATCTGTGCAGGAAATTTGCACAACTAAAAATGTGCAGGAAATATTCACAATTATTTCAGGGCCAAGAGAATAAGTTGCATAATTATTTGTATGGCCCCAGAGCCAAAAGACTAAGACCCATATTTTTTAGGGTCATAAGAATAAATAACCCAAAATCATTTTATTTTTGATTTTACTTGTGTGTGAACGCGAAAACACAAATAATAATTGTTACGAAGAGACAGCCAAAACCCACTTGGAAGATAGAAAATGACAAGGAGCAGAAGAGAAAACTCAGGGTGTGAACCAGTCAAACAAAGTGTCTCAACAAAAACCCAAGAAACAAAATTTGATCTTAGGTTTTCGATCTTGATGAGATTTTTTCCTTTTGTACTAGAATCATCAAGAATGAGACATTGCATACTGATCATATTTATAATCTACCACTTGGTCTGTACATTTGCACAACCAACCTCTCGTCGGCCAATCTTTTATCGAGAATTCTGTTCAGGAGGTAATTATACTACTAAGAGTACTTATCATGAAAACATCAACTTCCTTCTCTCTTCATCGCTCACTTTATTTAACAACGAAGGCGTCAACAATGGATATCGAAGTGCCAGTATTGGGTCCGATCCCGATGCTGTTCACGGGGCTTACCAGTGCAGAGGTGATCTTAAACCAGAGGAATGCCAAATTTGTTTTGATGTAGCAACTTCGGACATTATACAAAACATTAGATGTCCAAATTCTAAACAAGCAATTGTATGGTATGATTTATGTAATCTAAGGTACTCTAATGAAACATTCTTCTCAGTTCTGCTACAAAAACCAGTTTTTTATATCGTAAACCAAACTAGCATTACTACAATTCAAGATGAGTTTAACCAGAGTTTAGTTGGACTGATGGATAAACTAGTCAGACAAAGTACAGTTTCCGGTGAATCTACTAAATCGTTTGCTGTAGGAGAAGCAAACTTCTCGGTATCTAGGCAGATATATGGATTAGTACAGTGTGCAGATATATCATCAACTGATTGCAATAAGTGCCTCAGTCAGGTTGCCGGGAATTTATCCGTATGTTGTAATGGAAAAGTTGGTGCAAAAGTTCTCAACCCAAGTTGCAATTTCAGATATGAAACATATCCTTTCTATCAATCCAAGGTTGTTAATGCAACATCTCCTCTGCCTCCTGGTAAGTTTATGATTTTAAGCTGATCGAATCCACTTTCATGAATTTCATTTGATACTTGAACAACTTTTAGTCAAGAAAATGAAGAAATGTTTTTCAACTCTTTCTTTTTGTGGCCTGAAATAAAATAATTCAACCAGTTGTTGCATATTCCTTTCATTGGAGGTTAAGTCAGAAAAACAAATAAATAATCTAGTCAACTACAATCTTAATTGGGGATATCCAATTCCAGTCTGTATGTCTCTGTTAACATATTGAAATTTTCTTTTAAAAACCAGTTCTGTCAATTCAAGATAGAATTGTAAAAATGTTATAAAATTAATGTAAACTGTCCCGTTATTTTACTAAAACCTGTATGTGTTCGTGCAGGGAAAAGGAACCACTCGGCCGGCAAAATTGTTATTATCATAGTTGTTCCTTCACTTATTGCAGTACTGTGCACAATAGCAATTTGGTACTTATGCTCACGAAAATCGTCAAGGGAACCGAGTCTATTACCTCCACGAAGAGTAACAAGGGAAACAAAGCAAGATAGTGAGTGTTTAGAAGTCAATAACATGTCACGAAACTGACATTAATAAGATTTATTAGGTTCTCATTGTGTTAGTCTTGCTGTTTCAGATGATATTTATTCAATTCAGAGTGTTGAATCCGTCCAATTCAGCTTCAGTACAATAGGAGCTGCGACTGACAATTTCTCTACTGCTAATAAGCTTGGTGAAGGAGGTTTCGGTTCTGTATACAAGGTATTAGAAACATTTTGACATGAAGAGAATTTATACTGAATTTGTTGTTGCACTAGACTTTTACACTTCATTTTGTTTACTTTAATATCCTTTTTGAACAGGGTACACTCCCAGATGGACAAGATATAGCTGTTAAGAGGCTTTCAAGAAATTCAGGTCAAGGCGAAGAAGAATTTAAAAACGAAGTTGTTTTACTGGTAAAATTGCAACACAGGAATCTTGTTAGACTTCTAGGTTTCTGCTTGGATGGAAAGGAAAGATTACTCATCTATAATTTCATGCCAAACTCAAGCCTCGACAAATTGATATTTGGTTTGCATCCTATGCTCCATCTCTTTCTTTATGTTTACTTCGGTTCATATGATTTCTTTCGTTCAATGAAAACAGTGGCTTACTTCGTCATTGGCTTGTGCGAATGTGTAGATTCTGTAAAACGTACGTGTTTGGATTGGGAAAAACGGTATAAGATAATTGGCGGGGTTGCAAGAGGGCTTCTTTATCTGCACGAGGATTCCCGACTTAAGATTATTCATCGTGATCTTAAAGCCAGCAATATATTATTAGATGCAGAAATGAACCCGAAAATTGCAGATTTTGGCATGGCTAGACTTTTTAAGGTGGACCAAACTCAAGCCAGCACAGTTAGAATCGTTGGAACATAGTAAGTATATACGTAACAAATAAATCTTTTACTTTCGCTAAGTTGAAACAAATTAGTAATGCTCTCTAAATTTTGCAGTGGATATATGGCTCCAGAGTATGCAATGCATGGAAAATTCTCCGAGAAGTCGGACGTCTTTAGTTTCGGTGTGTTAGTTCTAGAGATCCTCTGCGGAAAAAAGAACAACTCTTTCAATGATCCAGATGTCTCTGGAGACCTTCTTAGCTATGTGAGTTTTAGAGTTTATATTTCTTCTTTGTAAATACTCAAGGTGGACATATTCGAACTTAAGAATTTAATGAGAATTTTTTGCAGGCATGGAGACACTGGAATATTGGGACAGCTTTAGACTTATTAGATCCGATTTTGAAGGACAATCATTGTGAAAGTGAAGTAATGAGATGCATCCACATTGGATTATTGTGTGTTCAGGAAAATGCATTTGACAGACCCACAATGGCGTCAATTGTTTTGATGCTTAACAACTTCTCGACTAATCTACCAGTGCCTTCAGTACCTGCTTTTTTTGTACGTAGTTTCAGAGAATCTAAATTTCGTTGGGAAGATAGTAAAGACCCACTAAGTGTTTCAGATCAATCAACGAGTAAATCTGGACAAAGTGTTAATGAAGTTTCGATGACTGAATTATACCCTCGATGATAACGCCATTTTGGGTTACTAATATATTTGAAAGTATACTGCATTGTTTTACCAAAATTTGTATACAAGTTAGATGAAGTTAGAAACTAGACTTTGGTTTTGTTCACAGATAAAGAAAAGAAAACAGTTACATACTCAAAAGAAAATAGATTTGTGCTCGTGCTACGCACCGGGCATTTTTCTTCTTTCGATTTGGTGTGCGCGTGGCTTCGCCCCACCATGTGGCAACGCATTTTTGATTCGGTGTTCAAAAATGCATTTTGATTTGATTAGGTGGAGAAAAGATATGAAATATGTGCGGGTTTTATTTATTTATTTTGTACCAATTTATTTTTGAATATGTTTTTTTTATTTTTTTTAAATGCTTGATTTTGAAGCTCCCATTTACGTCGACCGTCAATATTTCGTGAATGTGATTAATTTTGACGAAGTGGTACCAATTCTAGATGGAAGTACTAATGATGTCCGAGAAGAAGATGACTGGGGTGAATTCGCTGGTTCACTTGAGGCCAAGTTTGAAGAAAGTAATGTGGATGTTAAAGAAGACTTGGTTGAATTCGCTGGTTTGCGGGAGCAAGAGTTAGAAGTAAGCAATGATGCACCAGTAATGATGAGGTAGGAGAGGATATTACTACTGCTCAAAATCATAATGAAGAGGAAAAATCAATGTTACTCGGTTCGGTCATCATGTGTTGCCAATTTGACTAATCTTTCGGTGTTGACGATCTAGAGTAGACCAAGTTATGCTGGAGACTTGAAGATATACATGTAAACAAAAAATATGCTGATTATATAAAGATAGTGTAACTGTTGTCAAGGTGTTACGCTTATAAAAGTATTTTGTCCCATCTGATTACTGTGATATGCGAATGAATCTGTCTTTGTAAACTGGTTCGGTCTTTACTTCTTTCTTTCGCTTTTTTTCTATTTTTCTTAAGCATGGTCATCCTTTTTCTTAACGGAAGTATTGTCCACATAAGACGGTGTTACTAATGTACAGTTAAGTATTTGGTGTAAACACGGTGTAAGGATATTAATTAGACTAAAGTTCTCACAAAAATGTTGTTCACCTTCCTTTTTGTTGACGGCGTTATTAACCGACGGTTAAATACTTGATGTAAACAAAATTTAACCTAATATTTAATATTTTGATTAATATAGTTATGTCAAGTGTCCTCACCATAGCTTCTATATTAGAAAAGACCTATTTCGGCCAATAGTAACCGAGGGTTTCATCACCATTTAACGTGAGAATATATTTTGTCAACGCCTTTAGTGAGAAGATGTTTCATTTGATACTTAGATTTTAGTGGATATATGGATCCAGATTATGCAAAGGCATGGGCGATTATCTAGGACATCTGTTTGTCTGTCGTCCCGTATCTTAGTACTACAGATCCTCAGAGAACAGGTCCACAACTCTTTCTACGGATCCCAAGAGCTTCTAATCTAAGTGAGCCCGAACTTCTTTTTCTTACTGACAAAAGAGTTCAAACATTTGTGTATATTTTCTTATCTTTTTTCATGGCAAAACTTTTGTGTATAACCGTATGAAAATGGTGCATTATTGCAGACTAGGTAACCTCGTACTGAGGGCATCCCTGTATTGGATCTAACCTTTATTTGAATATTGAAATTGTGAGATGTATCCACCCTGGATTAATTATTATGTGTCCAAACTCCAAGAGGCTACCTACAAATTATGCAGAATTGCTAATAAGGGTACCAAATTGTTTGCGCCACGTTACATATAAGACAAAACAACCATTTGCCTTTGGGTTGGTACACTGAGCAAATTGACACCCCCATTAGCGGCCTTGGACTTATGGAGCCACAATCACGTCAGCCTTAAAAGGCTACTTGTAGTTTCTAGAATGTAGCAAAACGGTTCTCTAAAAGAAAGTGGAACCCTTAAAGTCAAATACGATGATTACAAATTTGAGCATGAGCATACATGAAAATTTCTGACAGGCATGAAGACGCGTTGGACAAATGGGACAGCTTTAGTAATCGTCGCTTAATTGGGCCCCAAAAAACAATTAGAGGCCTCACATTAGAAGACAAAAAAAGGTACTAAAACCTAATTTGAGTCACCCCTTATCCAAAAAAATATTAAATGGCTAAACTGTCCTTAAATAATTAGTGTTAATATGTAATTAAGTTAAGTTAATAGTATAATTAGATTAAAATCATACTTTAGAATAAAAATTTGGGGAACAAAATAATTTTGTGTTTTTTTGAGTGGAGAAAAATAAGAGGAGGTTTTAGAGAGATCATAGACACTATATCACAACTCAGAGAAAGAGTCGTTAATGTCGGGGTCTATTCCCTGCCGACTCCTTAATGTCGTCAATATACTGTCACAAAAGGTGACGTCTCAAACCTGCAACTTTTACAGGTTACGAAAAATCGTCAAGGTATTATTTTATACCATAACGACTCTAGTTATCAATTTTATCATTTTGACTAAAGGGTTTGATCATTTTGTCATGTTGTCAAAGAAAAAAGGGTCGTTACATAACAAACTTGAAAAAGGAATACAAAGAAGAAAGGGTCGTTATCATTTTTGTCATTTAGTGGACAAATAATGTATAACCATAAGAGTCGATATCATTTTTTATTTATACATAGACGACTCTATCAAATAGTCGTTGTCATTTTTTCGTTATCAAATACACAGTGATGATTCTACTGAATTAAAATGACGACCCTTTCATTTTTTTTGGTCAGAGAGGTAGTTTTTGGTCATATGGAATCGTTAGTGTATAAAAAGGGGTCGTCAGAGTAGGATCGTCAATTGGTTCTATAATATATTGACGACTCTTCTGGGGCAAAAAATCTTAAACCAAGAAAAAGGGTCGTTATCCTACACCTTAGACATCAACGATTTTTCATACAAATAACATGCAGATGAAAAATCATTAGGGTATATAACTATCGAGGTTGACGACCATTATTCTGTAACTGCTATTTTTCAGTTAAAAACCAAATTTTGCAAACAAAACATCAAATTAAACCCAAATAGGAAGTAGATTCGTAAGTTTTAGTTCACTTACTTTCTAATTGGGGTCATATCTTCTTCCGATTCGGTCTGAGTCATTAATGGAGTTGTGATGGAGAGTTGAGAGAAAGGGGAGGAGGGGACTGATTATTATTTTTTGGTTTAAAAATGAAAATGAGTTGGGGGTTTAAAGTTAAGGGTTAATAGAATTTTAAGTTTTAGGTTTAGTGAAGGGTAAAACATTATTTTCACTATATTTTGGGGTGGGAATAAATTATTTGGGGTGGGAATAAAATGGATGGGCTCCTGATTGTTTTTTGGGGCCCAATTAATTTTTCTTAGTAATATTCAATCCAATTTTTAAAGAATGATGTTTTGGGGACTACCCAAAAAAGGTGGGGGACTACTTTGTTATATGAATGTCCACCCTATGCTTATAAGGGGTGTCCTAAAGTGTGGAAATGACTAACCTACCCTTAACCTAATTTAATTTAAAACCAACCTAATAATCACCTATATATATATAACCACCACCTCCTCCCACCACCGCCGCCCACCACCACCGCCCATCACTTACCACCTCCAACTACCACCACCACCAACCACCACCACCTCCATGTATATAGCTTAATTTAAATCATTAACGAAGATATTCTCACAAACCCATTACTTGTCATTCGTTTTTGGTTGAAGAAATGAGAAGTAATCATCAAAATGAGTTGAAAATGAAAGTTGCAGAGAGAAGTTCGGCTAGGAATTATGTGAAACAGTTTGTCGAACTAGCCGAACTCAGCTTTAATGGAGTTTTTTCTTTCAGAAAAAAGTTCGGTTACCTCGCAAAAAAAAATTCCCAGTCGAACGTTTAGTTCGGTTACTTCGCAACTTTTTTTCGTTTTTTTCCTAGCCGAATTTTTAGTTCGGTTTTGTCGCAATTTTTTTCTACTAACCGAACTTTTTTCTGAAAACCTATATTTTGAGTTCGGTTACGTCGAGAAAAGAATTCCCAGCCGAACTTTTAGTTCGGTTACGTCGCAACTTTCTTTTTCCTAGCCGAACTTTTCTCTGAAAGCAAAAACTCCATTAAAGCTGAGTTCGGCTACCTGTTCTTCAGATGTCGTAGCCGAACTTCATTTCCATGGTCGAAATCAATTTATAAATTTCTCATTTTTTCGAAAGTTTTTTTCAATTCAAGCAACATTAACTAAATTTGAAGTATACCTAAGTACCCAAAACCCTCATTTCGAAATCAACCATCTTAAAAAAACAAACCAAAACCCCCTTCTTCTCAAAAATTATTCTTGTAAAAACACTCAGCTAATTAATCTAACCTCACTAATCAATCATTACACTAACACTAATTAATCATTACACTAACTAATTTAATCACCAAGGGCAAGTTTGGTATTAGAAAAAAACTAAGTTAAGGGGTGGCTCAAATTTATTTCAAATATCCACCCAAAAATAGAAGAGTAGTCCCCCACCTTTTTTGAGTAGTCCCCAAAACATCATTCTTTTTAAAGAGACCTGTGTGCTCCGAATGCGAAATAATGAGATGCATCCACGTTGGATGCGTTCAATGCAGCTGATAAAGCCACAATGGGCTTCTAATGCTCAACAACTTTGCTACTACTCTACCAATATTATCACTGCCTACATTTTTTTTCATCGTAAGAAGGATTCGAAAATTCATTTGGGAAGGAATGGAAACCCACCAAGTGTTTCGAATCAATCAACGAGTAGATCAGCAGAAAAGTGTTAACAAAGCCTCAATTACTGAATTATACGCTCGACAATAACGATAGTTTAGAATACCACTACTCGTACATTTTTAATGACAGAACCCCTAATTGTTTACCCCTTGTTTATGATAAGCAAAACTAAGTTGTCATAAGTGACTTTTTTTTTTCAATGTTTGAATTCGGAGATAACTTTCCTGTTTTACATATAGTAGTCTGTACTAAATTTTCTATTTTTAACAGAAACTAGGTCGATCGAATGAGTTAAAGTTCAACGTTTTTTGTTCTCTTTTGTAATAATTCAACATCACTAGTACGGCACTTGGAATATGCAGGGTACCCATATCAACAATTCCTAGTAAGTTAAAGAATAATACAATATGGGATTTGACCCCATTATTGCGGCTGTGGAGCCTCAGTGAGTGTGAACTACACTATTCCGCGTTGATTTTCAACTATCTCATACGAAAGAATCAAATAATGATGTTTGGCTTATCTACCAATCATAAAAAAAAAAGTTTTTTCAATACACTATCTCCACGACTCATTGACTTCCTTGATATTGACTTTGTAAAGTCTAAAAACCAACTCAAGAACAGGCATGCCTGAAACATTCAAGCTACAAAACCATTAAATGAATGCACATTATCTCAAAAACTAAGAAGTATGGGTGGGTTTTTCCAGATGTTCATCAAAATTCTTTCTACAATTCTGATACTCAACATACAGTGCTATATGTTGAAAACTAATGCGCAGATTGATACCAACAATGTTTTCCACTTGTGTTCAGGAGGTAATATCACCTCTAAAACATATCAGTCCAACCTTAATCTTGTTATGTCTTCTTTGGCAAATTCATTCAACAAAACCACTGTCCATAATGGATATTACAACGACACCATTGGGCGAAAGCCTAATATCGCCTATGGATCTTATCAGTGCAGAGGTGATCTTACAGTAGAAGCATGTCGATCTAATGTTGATTTAGCCGCTAAAGAAATAATACGCCGCTGCCCAAGCTCTGAAGAAGCAGTTATTACATTCAAAGAACTAACTGTTTTAAAATATTCCGCTAAATCATTCTTCACAATCATGCGGGATAAACCATCATTTACTCTCCCTAATGCAAATTCGGTTACAAACCCGGAGGAGTTTAATCCAGGATTCGACAAATTGACGAAAAATCTTTTAGCAGAGGTCGCTTCTAATGGTGTCTCCTCTTCGTCTTCTTCGACTAACAAAAAGTTGTATGCTATTGGAGACATAGAGATTACGCCCTCACAGAAAATATATGGGCTGGCTCAGTGTTCTTCTGATATATCAGTTAATAATTGCACCCAATGCCTTCGTGGAGAAATAGATGATATTCGAAAACGGTTTAGCGGGCGAGAAGGTGGCAGAGTTATTTGTTGGAGCTGCTATTTTAGATATGAGACGTTTCCTTTTTATGAACTCAACGCAACTTCACCACCATTTCCTATGAACCCACAGCGGAGTAAGCATTTAGATACCTGCATCTATAAAAAGTCTAATGTATTAGAGGGTTTGGTTTACATATGCACACATAATAATTGACTAATTATTCTGATTTTTGTTCATGTTCTTGCAGCAAAGAGAAAGTTTTCGCTGAAAGTGTTCCTTATTATATTTGTTCCTTCAGCGGTTACAGTATTATCCATCATAATCATTTTGTATTTCTGCATAATAAAGAGAAAAAATAAAGTACTGGAAAAGAAGATTGAAGGTAATTAAGCTTTCTAAATGTAGGAATGACCTGCAAAATTTTAGCATTTCCAAAATTAGATCTTAATAGTCATTTGATTCCAATTTTTTTCTTTTTGTTATATTTGAAGATATCGATGAGATTCAAAGTGATGAATCTTTGCAATTCAACTTCAGTACCATAAGTGCCGCTACACACAACTTCTCAGATGCTAATAAGCTTGGACGAGGCGGATTTGGTACTGTATACAAGGTACTGACAGTGGCATTGTATTATTCGGGTAGCTCTATAATTACATCACTTTTCAGTTTGTCACATTTGATTGTTTTTTTCAGGGTACACTCTCAGATGGACAAGAAATAGCTGTGAAGAGGTTGTCTGAAAATTCCGGTCAAGGTGAAGAAGAGTTTAAGAATGAAGTTGTATTATTGGTCAAACTGCAACACAAAAATCTTGTTAGACTTTTAGGCTTCTGTTTAGATGGAGAGGAAAAGCTTCTTGTTTACGAGCTTATGAAGCATAGAAGCCTCGATCAGTTCTTATTCGGTTCGGCTTCTTTCTATTTTTCTATCGCAATGCAAAAAAATTACGAGTTGCACTGCTTAAATAATTATGCTTGTTGAATACTAAATGTGCAGATCCTATTAAGCGCACATATTTGAATTGGGAAAGGCGATACAAGATTATAGGAGGCATTGCTAAAGGACTTCTCTATCTTCACGAGGACTCTCGACTTAAGATTATCCATCGGGATCTAAAAGCCAGCAATGTGTTATTAGGAGAAGATATGGTCCCCAAAATTTCAGATTTTGGGATGGCTAGGATTTTTTTGGTGAATCAAAATCAAGCTAGTACAAAACGAATCTGTGGAACTTTGTAAGTATTCTAGCTGTTTATAAATCATGTCTCTCAATGCAAACGTGACCACATAGTTAACTGCTGAATGAAATTTTCCTTTTGGTACTGGATTTGCAGTGGATATATGGCTCCAGAGTATGCAATGCATGGTAAATTCTCAGTGAAATCAGACGTCTATAGTTTCGGTGTTTTAATTCTAGAAATCTTAAGCGGGAAGAGGAGTAACTCATTTGGTGAATTCGGAAGTGCTGAGAATGTCTTAAGCTATGTGAGTATAACTTGGTTTCTAGTTTTTGGACATGTAATTTCTCACTTTAGTGGTACCAATAGAAACTATATTTTGTAGGCATGGGGCCTTTGGAAGGAGGAGAGATCTATGGAATTGTTAGATCCAACACTAAGAGAATGTTATTCAGCAAACGAAGTGATGAGATGCATCCAAATTGGGTTATTATGTGTTCAAGAAGATGTAGCTAATAGACCCACAATGGCGTGGATTATTCACATGCTCAATAACCACTCTGTCACTCTTCCATCACCTTTATCACCATCTGCATTTTTACTGCGTGGTAAAACTGAATCCGGCATCCATTCTGAAGATGCTGACAACATAAGCGTGAATCAGATGTCCATGACGGAATTTTACCCTCGCTGATCGACAGTATGGACTAGCTATGCTGCATTTGGGAGTTCAACTTGAGTTCAAGTACAGATTATTTGTCAAAAGTATCTCATGTGTTCATCCTAGCCTAGCAGCAAGAGTAATGATCCAACCGTGGTTCAAATTTATAAGAGTGTTGTCAGCAAAAACATTATGCATTTGTATCCAATAAAACAACCAGTCCATACAAGTGCAAACAATTGCTTGCGTTTTGTAATAAAAACGAATCGATACGACCTGATAATTATACCTTTGACTTATGTGTTAAACCAGTACTAATTGAGCAACAATGTTGTCAGCCCAAAAATGTCCAAATATTTGTATGAATGGCTAATTCAGGGTTGCTCTATCTAGGAGGTGTCTGCATAGCAGCATATGATAATCAACTGCTAGTTTCTAGATTGGTTTCAAATGCGCTACCAGAAGTACACCTGGGAAAGAAATCCTGAGCTTGAACTGGAGTACTCTGTGATAAAATGATAAACACACATGAATGTAATATACTACTGTCAGGATTTTTATGAAATCACTGACAACCGCGGAATAACAGGATCTTGAGATATTATGGTGAATAATAAGTAAACCAAGCACAAGCAACAATAATAATACGAGAAAGATAAATCAACTCACAAGACACAAGATTTATAGTGGTTCGACCAATACATACAACGTGTATATATTGTCTACGTCCACTTTGAGCCGCACCAACTAAAATCCACTATGAAGAAAACGACTACAACGTCGTGTGAATCCCAGCAAACCCTTGGTTACGCCGCAACAATTACCCGAGACGTCTTGTTCCTCACCAATATGCTCTCACAACGAAACCCTAGCTTTTAACCCTAAAAGCTATACAATTTTCTTCACACTAATTCTACAAGGCCTAACTACCTATTTATATAGGTTACAATCTTGGCCACCAAGAATTCTATCCGGTTTAGGAAACCCCTTTCCTAAAATAATCACGACTAACTTAGGAAACAATTAATTAGTCTTCAATAACTAACAATCTCCCACTTTGAAGACTCATTGATTGTCTTCGATTCTTCAACTTTGGATTGACGGTGCTAAAACATCTTCCTTGTTAGTGCGGCTTCCCTCCCAGATCCTCATTCCGAGAGACCAACTAAAGCCTTGCAGAGCTTTAGCTTGTCTGATGTAACTCCCTTGGTAAACATGTCCGCCGGATTCTTCGAACCAAGAATCTTCTCGAGCTTCAACTCTCCTTCTTCTAAGAGATCCCGAATGAAATGATAACGGATATCTATATTCTTTGTCCTAACATGATAGGCTGAGTTCTTGGCTAAATGTATAGCACTTTGACTGTCACTATACAAAACACTATCCTTTTGTTCCTTTCCCAACTCAGCTAATAATCCTTGTAACTAAATCATCTCCTTGATCGCTTCTGTTACCACTACATACTCCACTTCCATAGTAGACAATGTCACCAACTTATGTAACCTTGAGTTCCAACTCACTGCAGCTGACCCCAAAGTATAAACATAACCTGTTGTACTTCCTCTTTTATCTACATCACCTACGAAGTCTGCATCCACATAACCCCTCAAGATAGAACCACCTCTTCCATAACACAATGGTATGTTTGTGTTACCTCTCAAATACCTGAGAATCCACTTCAAAGCTTCCCAATGTTGTTTTCCTGGGTTTCTTGCATATCTACTCACTACTCCCACTGCATGTGCAATATCCGGTTTCGTGCACACCATAGCATACATTAGACTCCCAATAGCTGAAGAATATGGTACGTTAGCCATGTACTCCTTTTCTTCTCATGTCTTCGCACATTGCATACTTGAAAGACGAATTTGACTTCCAAGTGGAGAACTAACTGGTTTAGCATTCTCCATATTGAACATTTTCAACACTCGTTAAATATATTCAGCCTGACTAAGCATAAGAGTTCCCTTAGCTTTGTCCCTTATGATTCTCATACCAAGAATTTGCTTTGCTTCACCAAGATCTTTTATAGCAAACTCACTTGCTAATTGTTTCTTCAAATTCTCAACTTCTTGTAGAGATGTTCCGGCAACCAACTTATCATCCACATACAGTAATAATATGATGTAATCAGAACCATACCTTTTGAAGTAACAACAATGATCTGCATTACACCGTGAGTAACCACTTTATATGCATGAAGTTATCAAACTTCTTGTACCACTGTCTCGGGGTTTGTTTTAAACCATACAAACTCTTCTTTAGCTTGCATACCATCTCTTCCTTGCCTTTTACTATAAATCCTTCCTGCTGCTTCATGTAAATTTATTCATCAAGGTCACCATGAAGAAAAGCTGTCTTTACATCCAACTGTTCAAGGTAGAGATCTTCAGAAGCCACTAGACTTAACACTACTCGGATAGTAGTCATCTTCAAAACTGGAGAAAATATCTCGTTGTAATCAACACCAGGTTTCTGCTGGAAACCTTTCACAACCAACCTCACCTTGTAGTGAATTTCTCCATTTGCTTCAGACTTCATCCGATAAACCCACTTGTTATGCAACACCTTCTTACCTCTTGGTAATTTTGCTAGCACCCATGTGCCATTCTCCTCAAGTGAATTCATCTCATCCTCCATAGAAAGTTGCCACTTGCTTGAGTCATCAACCGCTAGTGCTTCTTTAATATCCTCAGGTTCACCTCCATCCGTAAGTAATAGATAATTCAAAGCATACCTTGGGTTTGGTTTCGGAGTTCTTGACGATCTTCGTACTTCTTGTGGAACTGTAGGAGTAACTCCCACTGCAGCAGAAGTCCCTTCTCCTTGTACTTCTCTGCCATCAGCAACATCGTTCTCTTATTGTACCACACTTCTTCCAGAAACATTATCAATATCGATATACAACTCCTTATCGACGTTGCTTGACCTGACATCTTCAACTTGTGTTGTATTCCTATCCTTGTACAACTCATTCTCATTAAAAGTGACGTCTTTACTTCTAATAACTTTGTAACCCTCATAGTCCCAAAGTTTATACCCAAAAGCGGCATTTTCGTAACCAAGAAATATACACTTCTTTGCTTGAGCACCTATCTTAGACCTCTCACTGGGACTAAGATGAACATAACCAACACAACCAAAAACTTTCAAATAAGAAAGATTTACCTTTTTGGCAGTCCAACCTCCTCCGGTATCTTCATATCTAATGGACTACTAGGTGTCCTATTGATTAGATAAGCATCCGTCTCCGTTGCATGTGCCCAGAAGGTCCTGGGAAAACCATACTGCAACCTCATGCACCTTGCACGTGCATTCAACGTCCAATTCATACGTTCTGCTACTCCATTCTCCTGTGGCATCCTTGGAACCATCCTTTCCAAACGAATTCCACTTGTAGCACATAACTATAAGAATTATGTTTTGTCATACTTACCACCGTTGTCTGACCTTAAACACTTCAACTTCAGACCAGTCTCTGTTTCAACCAAAGCTTTCCACTTCAGAAACACTTCATACACCTCGAACTTATTTTTCATGAAGTAAATCCACACCTTCCTTGAGTGATCATCAATAAAGGTGACATAATAATGGAACCCGCTGTGAGATGCAACATCAATTGGTCCCCATACATCCGTATGAACCAAATCAAGTTTCGCACTTCTCGAGTCTCTTCCTCCTCTGTTGAAGCTAACCCGTTTTTGTTTTCTGAGAACACAGTATTCACAAAAAAATCATATCAACAGACTTCACCTTAGGTAGATATCCTCCCGAACATAGAATCTTCATGTTCTTCTTACTCATGTGTCCCAATCTTCTATGCCATAAGTTAGTGTCTTCACTACTACTAGCCAATGCTAAAGTAGATCCATCTGAAGTCTGGTATAGAGTATTGACTCTAACTCCTCGAGCTAACACCATAGCCCATTTCTTCACTTTCCAATTGTGTTTTGAAAGCACAACTTCACAGTCATCATCACAAACTTGACCCACAGACACCAAGTTTTTCTTCAAATTTGGAACGTGTCGTACATCCTTCAATCTCCATGTCGAACCATTGACTTTCAAGATCACATCACCCAAACCAATGATGTCACATGCTTCACCGTCACCCAAGAATACTTGGCCATAATATCCTTCTTTATAAGAGATCATAATACTCTTATCACCTGTCGCATGGAAAGAAGCTCCCGAGTCGATAATCCAAGACTCATACTGCTTGTCCTCAGAGAGTAGTAGAAAACCTTCCGTAATCACCTTCTTGTTATCCATAAGGACCTTCACCGGTTCCGCAGCTGCAACTACGTTGACCTCTTCTTGATTACCTTTGTTTCCACCATTATTAGCACCTTTGTTTTCTGGACAATCGCGCTTGTAGTGTCCTACTTTATTACACGCCCAACACTCAACAACACCTTTAGTCCAGGATTGAGATCTCCCCCTAGCCTTCCCTCTAGACTTCCATATGGATTTGTTGTTGTTGTTCCTATTTGAACTCCTGCCTCTATCTTCTTCATGCATACTTAAGGCCGAGCTTGAAAAACTAGAAACATAACCTTTTTCTATTCTTCTCTCCTCTTCAGCAATTAACCTTTGTTGCACATCATTAAGCTTCAATTTCTCGCTCCTTGCAGAATTACTAATGATTGTTCTTGCGATTTCCCAACTTTTTGGTAATGACGATAACAACCGTAAAACTTGAACTTCATCATCAATAGTAATACTAACTTTTGAAAGCTGAGAAATAATCGATTTAAACTTCCCAAGATGTGTTGAAATCGCTTCGCCTTCTTGCATCTTCAGATTGAATAGTTGTTCACACAACATAATCTTCCCCGAGGCTGATGACTTTCGATACAACTTTCAAGTTTATCCATAAGATCCTTCGTACTAGTAACCTCTTGTACGTTATTGTAGACTTCCTCCGTTAGACATCTACGGATCACGGCTACACACTTACGGTCAAGAGTTGACCATTCATCGTCTTTGAGTGCTCCCTTTTTCACAACTCCTCCTAATGGAACAGCAAGGTCTTTATCATATAGGTAGTCTTCCATCTGAGACTTCAAAAATGCCAAGTTCTTTCCATTGAAAACTTTAACCCTAGCTATCGTACTTTCGTTATTATCAACCATAACTCCCATTCCAATCGTACTACCTACAAACCTATGCTAAGAGCAACCTGGAGCTTAACCTAAAGCTCTGATACCAGTTGTCAGGATTTTTATGGAATCACTGACAACCGCGGAATAACAGGATCTTGAGATATTATGGTGAATAATAAGTAAACCAAGCACAAGCAACAATAATAATACGAGAAAGATAAATCAACTCACAAGACACAAGATTTATAGTGGTTCGACCAATACATACAACGTGTATATATTGTCTACGTTCACTTTGAGCCGCACCAACTCAAATCCACTATGAAAAAAACGATTACAACGTCGTGTGAATCCCAGCAAACCCTTGGTTACACCGAGACGATAACCTTGTCTCTTGTTCCTCACCAATATGCTCTCACAACGAAACCCTAGCTTTTTACCCTAAAAGCTATACAATTTTCTTCACACTAATTCTACAAGGCCTAATTACCTATTTATATAGGTTACAAACTTGGCCACCAAGAATTCTAACCGGTTTAGGAAACCCCTTTCCTAAAATAATCACGACTAACTTAGGAAACAATTAATTAGTCTTCAATAACTAACAACTACATGAAGAGAAACAAATGTGAAATAATTATGCTTTTCTTTCTCTGATTGTTTCTCTGGTTTACACGAGCATTGCGGCTTAAGTTTTGTTGCAACAATTGAAAGGCTTGATACCCTTTTTGCTCATCATTAATACCAATTATAGTTATCCTGCTAACCATCTCCAGTCAAGTATACCCTTTTTTGCAAGGTTTTCCTGCCAAACATTCATTTGAATTAAACCATCTCCAAAAATTATTAGTTCGGCAGAATAATGATTCTACCTGAATAATGATTCATGGCCCCGTAGTTCATCCGTCAAACGGGTAAATAGTATATACACCACTAGATAGAGACAGAATTGTAATTGTTTTAAAGCACCAGCAGGACTAAGACAAACTGCAATGCCAAAAAGTTCGCCCTGCTAACTCGATGCCAGAAAATGAAGATGAATAAGATAAACAAACCATAGTTTAACTATTTTCAAAATACATATTAGTGTGTAACAAAGAGACGAAAACTTTTTCTCTCTCCACAAACTTTTTCTCCACAACTTTGAGACGAAAACTTTCCCTGTCTGATTCTCCCCTGCTCATATCGGCTCCTTAGGGGCTGATCTGAGCAGATCAACTACCAACCCAAGTACCCTTACTACTCGATCTACTATCTTGTTACTTTTTAATTTAGTTTTTTTCTAGATCAGTGGTTGTTCTTCAGATTTTGTGGGTTGTTTTCCAAATCTATGGATGTTAATGCATGTATAGTTTATGATCTATTCTTGAGAAGAAATCATAGCATATGGTCTATAGCCCTGATTTATGAAGATCTTGATGCAACAACATCACTCCACCGATTCAAATCAGATTTGCTTTCTCTGATGGTGATGATGATCGGAGTTTAAGTTTTTATGCGTTAGATTTCAGTGAATTTCATGTTGGTTTTCTTAGATTTACTTCTGTTTCTACTGGTTTTTCTAGTTTTAGACTTTCAGCAACATGTTTTCACAAGACTCCAGCGGCGACAGCATGTTCTAAGACACCGTCAACTACACCAGAGACACAAAAGACACCAGCAACAAATTTCTTTTCCAGACCGATTCCGATGAAAATCCAGACCGATCCCGTCTGACGATGACCGGCTCCGGTTATCTCTGCTACTGTCACTTTGAAAAAACCCTTGACAAATGGGTGAATCTTTGGATTCGTTTATACCTAGGTCATTTGTTTTACTTTGTTTTTAGAAAAAACCTTGAGAAATGGTTGGATCCTTGGATCCTAACATCTTTACTGATTGTAGGGGTGTTATATGAGTTGGATGAGTTACTTAGTATCCAAACTAGACCATTTATACTTGTTCTGCTACTTAGAAATTTGTCTGGAATGGTTAAGATTCTGATTCAGAATATGGTATGTATCTGTGTTGCTAAGTTTTGTGATTGTATTGGTGTTTGTTGCCCGTTTCTGATACATGTAATAGCTGGAAATTCTTGGGTCGGTCCTGTAATCAATCCCAATCCTGAATCGGAGTATAATTATCAATATATTTGAGGCTTGCCTCTTTTTCGAAAAAAAAAAAAAAACTATTTTCAAAATGTTATATATTTATTTATCGTCGGCAAAAGAATAGGTGTGGAATCATTTTCACACAAATCTATCAACAATATATAGGCACGCAAAGGTAATTTTAGACCAATGTTATCTTGCAGAATATGATTTTGAGCTGCTCTTTGATTGTCCTGAAGGCTTGTGCATATTCAATCCTGTTATGCTTCCTGCAAATAAGGCAGGTTTTGAAGGAGATGCTAGAGTGAATGAGTAGCTACTGAGCATCAAAACTACAGAAGACATGGTGGGCCTATCTTCGATACTATCTTGCACACACAATAGACCAATATGTATACTTCTAATCACTTCGTTTCTTGAAAACCTTTGGGATAAAGTACTATCCATCAGCTCCAAGGGTCTACCTTCTCTCCAAAGCTTCCATGCCTGCATTTAGGAAATGCGAGGAGGTTAATTGTAGATTGATAGAGGTATATTCTTTTCTTTCTTATTTGAGATGGAGTATTTCCACAACAGGTTCATACTTACATAGCTTAAAAGATCTGGTGATGAAGCTGACTGATAGAAACTGGTAATTTTCCGACCACTTATGATTTCCAAGAGCAAAACCCCAAAACTATAAACATCTGACTTCACAGAAAATAGTCCATGCAAGGCATACTCTGGGGCCATGTAGCCACTGTAGATCATGCCGTCAGATATTTAATAAACAGCCACAAGTCTTACATCAACCGTATGTTTTTAATGAAAATTGGTTAAGAGCAAAACAGGAATAGTATACTCACAATGTTCCAGCAATTCTACTTGTGTTACCCTGTGTTTGATCAACTTCGAAAAGCTTAGCCATACCAAAATCTGCAATTTTCGCTTCCATTTCCTCGGCTAACAAAATATTACCTGCTTTGAGATCCCTGTGAATAATTCTAAGCCGAGAATCTTCATGAAGATATAAAAGTCCCCTGGCAATCCCTCCTATGATTTTGTAGCGCTTGTCCCAATCCAAAAGAACTCTTCTTTTGGTATCTGCACATTCTTATCAGTAATAGTTAAGCACGAGTACTGAGACGATAGGGGAAATTACCGAAGCTACAACATCATAAAAAAGTATGTGATCAACAACAAATGGGAGACATTGGGGTATACCAAATAGATACTTGTCGAGACTTCTATTGGCTACATGTTCATAGATGAGTATCTGCTCTTGGCCTTCGAAACAGAATCCCAAAAGTCTGACAAGATTTCTATGTTGAAGCTTATTTAGCAAAACCACTTCATTCTTGAATTCTTGCAAACCTTGTCCTGAATTCACAGACAGACGTTTCACCGCTATTTCTTGCCCATCTGGAAGCTTACCCTGTTAATGTTTAAATAAATGTAAGAAATAATTTCCATGCTGACGAACTTTTGCCCATAATAATGATATTAAGTTTCGACCAGACTGTTGGTTTCAATTGTATAATGAAGTCTAATACTTACCTTGTAGACTGCACCAAAACCACCCTCGCCAAGCTTGTTAGCATCAGAGAACTCATTTGTAGCATTTCTAATTGTAACCAAGTCAAATTGCAAAGAGTCTTGACTTTCGGTTGGATCCCTGGTTACTACAGAAACATAAAAACTTGCGAAATTCTAATCGCCACTTTGATATATCATGACTAGAGAATCAACAATAAACCAAAAACTGAAAACCGTACCTGGAATACCAGATTTATTAGCCCCACTTCTCCTCCTGAGGAAGTAAAAACACACGGCTAATATCAGGAAAACTCCAACAACGACAGGAACAGCAATGGCAACAATATTTAGTGATGGTTCTGGCCCTGGCAGCGGTTCTGTTACCATCAAATTCGAAAAAAACTCAAGTTTTCATCCGGAGAAAGCAAAATACAAAACAAAATACCAGCATATATGACAACACCTTTACCAGAATCAGACGGCAGTGGCAAAGCACCTGGAACTGGTGACAGTGATGGCGGCGGCGGTGGTGGTGGCGGTAATAACTCGTAGAATAAATTATCATCGTATCTAAGGAAACAACTTTGAGTAAATATATGTCCTTGTTTTAATCCATTAAGATAACCAGGAATTCTACCAATCATATCTTGTAAACAAGATGTACAAGAATAGCTTGATAAATCTTGAGTACATTGAACCATACCATATATACTACTGAAGTCAGTATACATAATTGATCCAACTTCAAACTTAGACGATTTCAATGAAGCATTAGATTCGAGATTATTCATTAAAATACCCAGTTGACGATTAAATACAGTCGGATTACTAACATTTTCCCGAACCACACTGAAAACAACCATACTTTTATCAACTTCTCCGAAGAATCTAGTATTCGAGTAACGTAAAAGACATGTTTCAAGACGAATGTCGGCGTCTATATGATTAGAGCATTTCTGAATGACAACAACACTTGATTCATTTAAACAAGTTCTGCAAGCATCCATGGAAATATCTCCTCGGCACTGAACAAGTCCATAAACAGTATCATTTGGATTAGTACCCACTTAAGTATTGAAAAATCCATTAATAGAACCATTTGAAACCAAAGAAGGAAGAAGAAAGTTCTTGAGATTGGTTTCATATTCACTACCAGAAGTATAATTTGGAGTATTAGCATAACAATTCAGTAAAATGTCTTGAGCTTGAATATGAAATCTATGTAATAAGATGACAAACAGAATTGGAATTCGAATAGATTTTGTTGCGGAGAAGTTATGATTTTTCATTTTTAAAACGTCTAGCATTTGCTTGAATATGGAACAGCTTACTTCAATGAAATGAGATTGATAGTTTATTATAACAAATATACTCCATTGATTGATGACTTCTTGGACCAGTGTGGTGGACCATATAACTCCGGACGCGTATATGAAAGGCTAATTGGCGAATTCTCTATGCCACAATTTTCTTCTAATCTATTAAGTGCACTTTTGTTGACTCGAGACTTAAAATTGTTTGATGTAGCTTTTGGTGGTTTCCCCCGAAATAAGTTCGGTGATATATGTATACCATGAAATCTGCTTCAAAAAAAAAAAAAAAAAAAAAAGAATAACCCATAAAATCTCACTTGGGGAATGGACAGATTTTTTTTGTTTTCATATCCATTTGATCAACGCAACTCTTTTTCTTTTTCTTTTTTTTATAATCCCTCCGTACCTATTATATATAGGCGGAATTTTGAATTTTCTTTGTCTCACTAGATAGGCGGAGTCCTATTTTCAAAATGAATTTTCTCACAAATATCCTTATTTACTGTACATAGAAAATTATGTTGCAGTAATAAGACAAAGGGTAAAACAAGAAAAAACATGAAAAATAATGAATTCAAGGTAATTTTCTTAATCTAAGAGAATTGGTCCCTCCGCCTATATATGTGGTACGGAGGGAGTATATATATTGAAAAGATTTTTTTTACAAATGTACAGATGTATGAGTTTGTTGATGGTGGATTTTTGAAGATAATGCTAATAATCTATATGATGCTTGAAGTTCGTGTGAAGATAATGCTTGAATTTTAGTGGGAGTTATAGGTTTTTATGGTTTTCTGTAAGGGCCTGTTTTGCCCATTTCTTTTAATTTTTAGATATTTAGAGGTTTTGTCTGCCCTTTATTTCTCTAAAGGGCTCGGGACCTTCGGTCCCCTTGGGTAATTACTTGTAATTACTGTTTTTGGCTTTAATATTATGACTTAGCTAAAAAATTGTTGATGGTGGATTTTTGACAAAAGGGCAAAACAGACATTTTGAGTGAATTTTCAGACCATGAGTAAAATAGTAATTTTACATACAAGGAGCAAAATAATCATTTTATAATTCGAAGTGAAAAGTCATATTCATCAAGTTTTGGACCAGGGGCAAAATGGTCATTTTACCAAAATTTGACCTAAAAGGTCAAACAGTCATTTTGAGATTTTCCCACAATACTTGATTGTCAAAATGTTTTAGTGCTACGTTCCCTAGCTGAACTCCTAAAGCTTAACTGACATTTATGTTCATTCTCAACTGAATGACATAAATTAATTAGTTTTCCCCTAAAATTGGAGCATACACGATATCTCGATTCCTATTGGTCGAGACTAAACCTAGGCAAGCTAGGAATCAATGTATCTAGTGGACGGTAGGTACAAAACCCTAGCAAGGTCGAAAAAATAAATACGTCAGTCACGCAAGAGGCTCGGCCACGCCACTTGGCCGACAATCTAATATGCTCCGAGCCCGGCCAAGCATGTCCCACATTAGCAACTAACGGCTAATGTCCCTTTTTTCATCGACCAATAACATCGCTCCTGGCCTACATGCTCCACTCCCAGTAGCCGGCCGAAGTAGGCTAGTCGAGCTGCTTTGGTTTTATCAAAAGTTGGTCGATCAATTTAGCTAGCCTAGCTCCTCCCATGCTCAGCCAATCAAGTGTCATGGTGACTACCTGTCTCCCATCCACTTTCCCGGCCAATCATATCGCTTATAGCCCACCTGCTCCGCTCCGGCCAATCAGATCGCTCATAGCCTACTTGCTCCGCTCCGGCCAATCAGATCGCTCATAGCGTACCTGCTCCGCGCCGGCCAATCTAACTAGTCTAGCTCCTCCCATGAACGACCAAGCATGTCTCATGGTGCTCACATGTCACCCCTCTTCCATTCTGACAAATCAGAACGCTCGAAGCTGACCTGACAACTTGGTTTCACACCGACCAATCATATCTCTTCAACTTGATCGGACGATATCCAAAGGTCACCAAAGGTTGGATGAACATCTGGGAGCAATTGGTAAATAATTTGAGTATGAGCTATATGCCAAAAGTTTTGTATGGATGTCTAGGGATGCACATTGGCCGGTACAGTCCGGGTTTCTTATGAACCAGGTACTGTACCTGGAGTTGACCGGTACCTATTTTGAGGACCTGTACCTGAAGTTGTACCTGTACCGGTGATACAAGTCCGGTCCTAGCCGGTACCGGGTTTTTACCGGTGATTTTCATATACAAGAAAATGATAGAAACTATGGGGAAAAAATTGCACAAGAGAAACAAACACCTCTTGAGATCTAATTACTGACATGTCTTTGAGATTTCTACAGAATGAAAAGTCCCCAAAAAGATTTCTATAGAATCTAGTTACTAAGCAAACTTATTAGTAAAATGGCTTTTTTGATTCTACAACTCTCTGCTTATTCGACCCGAAAACAAATCCAGTCTTCATTTTCATCACCAGGACCCTGTAAATTTCATCATTCAAATCCTTTGAATCATCGTCTTCTTCCACACATGTTGAGATT
The DNA here is from genome assembly GCA_023531105.1 of Papaver atlanticum. Taxonomy (NCBI): domain Eukaryota; kingdom Viridiplantae; phylum Streptophyta; class Magnoliopsida; order Ranunculales; family Papaveraceae; genus Papaver; species Papaver atlanticum. Next base: position 680,422 of record JAJJMB010014053.1, read on the forward strand.
CAAATCTTCAAACCCTAACTTCAATTATTCTTCACCAATTCCTCCATCTTATTCTTCCCAGTGAATCCTGTGAACCCTAATCTCATCAATATTGTGTTCATTAAACAAATTAGAATAAACTAAGATAAAATAGAATAAATTAAGTAACATAATCGAACAAAATCATCATCAACAGAACTGATGAATAATCAACTAATCAATTGAAGAAACTGATTGGAACCAATATGAAATTTCAATCTATAAATCCATCTAAAAAACCTTTCAATTCTCATTTAACTGATTCAAACCAAATATGCAATAAAACAAAACCCTAAATCAATTTATAACTAAATTACCCAACATTATATGAATTACCTGTAGAAAAAGAAGAAGTAACAGAAGAAGAACTAAAGAAATAAAAGAAGAAGAAGATGATTGAGAACTAAATGGAGATTATTTTGGATTCATGGTGGTGGTATCCCTCTCTGTGACGATGAAGAAGGTGGTGGTATGGCGAGGTACGGCGAAGAAGAAGAGAGAAGAGCTTCTGTCTCTGTAAGGAAGGAGAAGAGATAATGAAGAAGAAGAGATAAGAAAAATATATGAGGTGGTGATAGAGATTTATCCTTAACCTAAAATCGATGGCCCAAATTTATTTCTAAAGATTTCATCAATGGTTCATATTCACCGGTTCTTTGGGTACCGGTTCGGTCGGGAATCTTAGCAGAACTGGTACCTGTACCCCTATACACCGGTTCTGAAAATGAGAACCATTACCTGTACTTCCTTAGCCGGTTCTGGTCCAGTACCGGTTCTTTTTTATCGGTTCTGGTCCGGTTCCCCGGTTCTGGTTCGGTTCCTGTGTAGCCTTATGGATGTCTAGTATAACATACTAAAAAATCACATCAATCGGATTCACGGGCTAAAAGATACAACTTAAAGAGCGAGCTAGGTCATGGCTGAAAACTGACTGAATTCTTCCCAAGTTTTTACTATCGGGTTGTTTTCACCTCCTAAACGAGCTCAAATCCTAAATATTCCCGCGAAGACAAGTAATTCCCTTCTGATAAGAATGGAGGGGTTAACCATCAAAATATGAGTTCGTATAAAGATTCTATAGCAGTTTTAGTGAAGGGTCTCACATCTGAATTTTCTGACTACGAAACTTCATGAATTTCTTCATGTATTAACATAAACTTCCATTCACTCTTTCATTCAAGAGGTGGGTTAATGTGATTATGAGACCATGTGTCATGCTACATATGCGTGACTACTTCCATACTTATATATCTTTTTCTCTACTCTTTCATGACCAACCATTACCTCTCGTTGATATCATGAAAAGCAGTGCTTGACTTGCCACTCATGACCCACCTATAGCATAGCTCACATGTGATTGGTCGAAATATATACTTCCATGTAGGCCTCACATGCACGTCCTACTACACACACTTAATTGCATGGATGACCATACATCCTCTTCTCTACTCCTCATGATCACTTTTCACAAGTCATGGTGTTGGACTCACTAAGCAACTACCACGTTCCACATAACTGGTTCATTCAAATTGTGACACGACTTACTCTGACAACCTATTGACTTCATCATTCAGGTAAGAGGAGGTCACGCAGGTAAACCCTAGCCATGCAGGTAAGCCTTGGTCGTGCAAGTAAGCCTAGTCATGCAGGTAAACCTAGTTATGCAAGTCACGTTTACAACCAAGTATTATTTTCTACCAAAATACTCGAGACATCAACCAAGTCACAAATGAGGGGATGGTCATTAGAGTATTGGTCTGGCGTTCTACGGAAATGCGGTGTGCAATGCATCCATTATGAAAAAGTGTCAGGAAAGGCGGACAGTTAACAAGAGTAGAGGAGTGGTGGATGTGAAACCGTTCAGCCTTCCCTTCATGATAGGGACACTGTTTCATCACTTTCACATGATCTCCACTTTTTTAATCCTCCACAACTTCCAGTTCCTGAGAGATCAGGGTGTACAAGCATGATTACACATAAATAGGTTTTCTGATCTATTTACAAAAAGGTAATCATCATCATCAAGACGCAAGTACCCAGAACACACAGAGAACACATTGCTTACAACCTTCAAGCAGGATCTACTTTATGATACACGTTCATACACATTCACCTCTCATAGAGTCTACCACTGTGATCTCAACACCTTCTCTGCTTCCCTCCCTAAGACCAACCATTCTCCTTCATTTTGTGACCGAAGCAAGACTAGAACGGCTATTTCTTGGTTTAGGCCATAATTGTACTGATTGATCTCTCGAATCTAAAGTAATCCTGTGTAGTACATTTGTTTAGGGTCTAGACTCGTTTCTCATCAACCTACCCACTTTTACTCTTTTCTCCATAATCAGTTTTTACCCTACTACAGAGCTACATAATGTTTTTTTTTATTTAGAAAAGTGAAGGATATATTGAAAACAAACAAAAAAATTATGTACAGATATATGAGATACTTTTTGTACCCTTTGTAAAATAGACGGAAAACCCGTAAGTCAAGCCCGCTAACCCAAATGGAGGTTCCAGGAGTTTCTACACGTCTTGCTTCCCAAGTTACTTGATAGACAAGTATGTACCACTATATAAATACATGGGTCTAAACCCTAAGAGGACATGGAATTCTAGGTTAGCTAACCATACAAGAATTACTATAATCCCCATATCAATACAATATTTCTCTTTACAGGATTCATCCGTGGAAGTAGGTATCACTGGCCGAACCACGTTAAATTCTTTATCTCTTTTATTTATTTTTATTTCGTTTTTAACCCTAATTTTACATCATCATCATCATCAAATCAATCGTATTTAGTGCCTAAAAGTAATTTTTGGTACAAACAGCTACATAACGCTCAACCCAACAAAGACTGGAAACATAATATTACAAAGCAAAGATAGTCTCCAATTGAAACATGATCTTGTTAATAGACAAGCTATCAAAAATAGAAGTTATCGAGCTCCACAAACAGACGTTCTGCTTAACATTAACTTTCATCTTCTCTACTAATTTAGCACGACCACCATGAACCTGAGAATTCCTTTCATTCCAAACTTCCCAAAAGATAGCAAATGGTATAATCTGCCAAACTACATATTGTTTTTGTCCAACTATAATAAGCCAAATCTTTAAACGCTTTTTTCATTGTCCAACTAACCTTTAGAAATGAAATAAAGTAATCCCAAATCTTTTTAGTACAACTGCAGTGGATGAACATGTGATTAATATCTCCGTCTTCCTCATTACAGAGCACACAGGTTGTTGAATCTATATACCTCTATCTCTAAAAATACATTTGGAATATAATCATGTAAAGATGCCCAAGTCACAAAGATGACTTTAGGAGGAATGAGCTTGCGTTTCAATAACACCGAGAAGTACAAATCTTCAGGGGAAACAATCAGCTTCTCGTAGGCTTTAGTAGTAAATCTTTCATCCCTTGTATCAGCAACTCTATTCGAAAGTACCACATTCCTTGTGTCGTGCCTGATCTCCAAGAAATCAATTCTTTCCACCGGGTTGAGATCTCTGGAGAATAACAACCTCATGTTTTCTCCCAAAATATTTGCAACCATGGCATTCTTTTGTGTACTTAGCTTATACAGTCTCGAATATTTTTCCTTCAGTGCTTGCTTTTCGATCCACCAGTGCAACCAAAAACGAATACTGGTCTCATCTCCCAACTGAATCTCACAAACTTCATAGAATTCTCGAGTTTTAACAATCTCTTTCCACATACTTCTACAAGTAGGACTATTAGAAAATAAGGGAACCATATTGTTTTCAGCATCTCCTAATTTTTCTCAAACTATCTTCCTCCACCAAGCCTGTTTCTCTTTGGTATATCTCCAATGCCATATAGTCAACAATGATTTGTTAAGAAGTCTCAAATTTATAATTCCTAAACATCCACTTTTACACGGTTTACACACTTTCATCCACGAAACCCAACTCATCTTTTTCTGGTTTTCATCTTCTCCCCGTAAGAACTTACGTATAATGTTATTTAGTTTCTTCTCTAGTGACACCAACAACACCAACAGAGGCACGAAATAAGTAGCAATACTTTCCAGTGTACTTTTAATTAACGTAAGATGAACTTTATCACTACACACTAACGATAGAAACTATATTTTGTAGGCATGGAGCCTTCGGAAGGAGGAAAGATCTATAGAATTGTTACTAAAAGAATGTTATTCAGCAAATGAAGTGATGAGATGCATCCAAATTGGGTTATTATGTGTTCAAGAAGATGTAGCTAATAGACCCACAATGGAATGTATTATTCACATGCTCAATAACCACTCTGTCACTCTTCCATCATCTTTATCACCATCTGCATTTTTACTGCATGGTAAAACTGAACCCGACATCCATTCTTAAGATGCTGACAACATAAGCGTGAATCAGGTGTCCATGACGGAATTTTACCCTCGCTGATCAATAGTATGTACTGGCTATTGAAAAAGCGGGGGTACAACAACCACACCCAATATTTCACTTAGCAATCTGTATGGAAAACTCCAATATAATTCCAAGAGAATCAACTAGACAGTCAGACTCAATCAATGGAAATATATCCAAGAGTTGTATCTTTGTTTCACAATGTAATCAGCAAATCAAACAGATAGAAATCCACGAGCCTGATTATTATGTGAATAAACTTGAACGGTACCAAAGACCAATGTTCAAGTGTCAATCAATTTAAATCAACAACCAAAGGTTGGATTATCTAATTGACTGAACTACGCACAACCTGTGATATTTCAATTATATAAACAAATATAATGCGGAAAAGAAATAACACAGACACCAGAAATTTTGTTAACGAGGAAACCACAAATGCAGAAAAACCCTGGGACCTAGTCCAGATTTGAACACCATACTGAATTAAGCCGCTAAAGACATTATCCTACTCCAAGTTAACTTAGGACTGGAATGTAGTTGAGCCCTAACCAATCTCACACTGATCAAGGTACAGTTGCGCTCCTTACGTCTCTGAATCCCAGCAGGACTCTATGCACTTGATTCCCTTAGCTGATCTCACCCACAACTAAGAGTTGCTACGACCCAAAGTCGAAGACTTGATAAACCAATCCGTCTCACACGGAAAAGTCTATTGAATAGATAAATCTGTCTCCCACTGATAAACCTATGAGTTTTGTTCCGTCTTTTGATAAATCAAGGTGAACAGGAACCAATTGATATACCGGACTTATATTCCCGAAGAACGGCCTAGAAATATCAATCACCTCACAATAATCTTAATCGTAGGGTAGCGAAACAAGATATCATGGAATCACAAACGATGAGACGGAGATGTTTGTGACTACTTTTTATCTTGCCTATCGGAGAATAAATCTCGAGAAAATCTTAGAGAAGATAGTACTCAATCACGATAGAAAACAGCAAGATCAGAACACGCAACTACAGAGAAAATAGTTGGGTCTGGCTTCACAATCCCAATAAAGTCTTCAAGTCGTTAACCTATAGGGTTTCGTGAAAAACTTAATGTTAAAGGAGAATCGCCTCTAGTCGCAACTAGTATCACACAGGAGGTGTGGGGATTAGGTTTCCCAGTTGCTAGAGTTCTCCTTTATATAGTCTTCAAATCAGGGTTTGCAATCTAAGTTACCTTGGTAACAAAGCATTCAATATTCACCGTTAGATGAAAACCTGATTAGACTCAAGTTAATATCTTTCAACCGTTAGATCGAACTTAGCTTGTTACACACAAGTGAAAAGTGACTTCATTTAGATATGAGTAACCGTACCTAAACGTGTGCACCTTTGTTGGCTCAACAATAGTTAACCGAGGTTAGCCATATGAACACTTTCATATCAATCTTATTCATCTTAACCATAACTAGTTCAAATGACTCAAATGAAACTAGTTCTAGAGTTGTTCAATTGTTTATATTCTCATAGAAGTATACAAGATACAATTGAAGCAAAATCGATATTGATTCACTCGAATCAAAGTCATGAACATTATAGCCATGGTTTGCAAAAGATTGCATTCCTTATTATATAAATGTATTAGTTCATGAACAAACCGATTTTAGAACATTATCCATTCAAGTATGCATACGGGTACGCATACCTAAATGGCCGGACTAAGTTTGGGTTCGCCAGTACGCGAACTGGTACGCATACCTTCCAAACTCAGCGGAAATCCCCGGACCTGAACCTCACGCCAGTACGCGTACCGGTATGCGTACAAGGTTCCCGGACTTTCACCAAACCAAGCAGTACGCATACGGGTATGCATACCATGGTTCCCGGACTTGGATTACATATATGCAAGTACGCATACTATGCTTATATCCAATCATTCTAAACTCTTATTTCAATCATTTAAACATTCTTGGAAGACGACAATAGCTGTCTCACACAAACTATTAGCTTCAAAGCAATGTTCAAGTGATCGAATGATCAATACGAAACATTCCGAGTCTACATCAAATGATTGTCTCACACAAATCATGTACGATGTTACTAGGCGATTTTCACATGATCATCTTTTGACTTTCGTCAAGAATATAAGATGAACTTGGTTAAAGCGAAAGCTTACCAACACATATTTTGAGAAATATGTAAGCGAGTTAAACTCAGCTCGAAATATCAAATGTGTTTAATTGAAGTCTATATAGCTATACAACATTTGTCTCAAATAGGAGATAGAGTAGATAGACTTTTGAGTGATAGATGAGTTCAAGTCTCCACATACCTTTTGTTGATGAAGTTCCACAAGCTCTCTTAGTAGTTCTTCGTCTTCATTCGATGAACGCCGTGAAGTCTAATGCTCAACTACACTTTCTATCCTAATCCGAGACTTAGCTATAAGTAGACTAGAAATCAAGACTTATAGTTTTGGCAAATAAACTTGACAGCAAGCTTGAGATAGCAATGCTTGCGAGTTCGACCGAGCAATGCTCTATCAGCTATGCTGCATTTGGGAGTTAAAATTGAGTTCAATAACATATGCTAGATGTAATTATCTTCTATAGTTAAATTATTTGCCAAAAGTTTACTATTGTTCATCCTAGCCTATCAGCAAGAGTAATGATCCAACCGTGGTTCAAATCTATAAGAGTGTTGTCGGCAACAGCATTATGCAGCTGTATCTGGTAAACCAACCCGTACATACAATTGCAAACAATTGTTTGCGTTTTTGTAATAAAAACGAATTGCTACGACCTGATAATTATACCTTTGACTTATTTGTTAAACCAGTACTAATTGAGCAACAATGTTTTCCGCCCAAAAATGTCCAATTATTTGTATGAATGGCTATTTCAGGGTTGCACTATCTAGGAGGTGTCGGCATAACAGTATATGATAATCGACTGCTAGTTTTTATATTGGTTTCAAATGCACAACCAGAAGTATAATTGGAAGTAGAAGAACACCTGAGAAAGAAATCTTGAGCTTGAACTTGAGTACTCTGTGATAAAATGATAAACACACAAGAATGTCATACTAACGCAAAACGGAAGCGTGAATAAAGAAATTGATAGTAAAAGTAGGATAATTGTAGAGAAAACTTTGTTTTGATTGATAATAATGTTTTGTATATTACATAGGACTTGTCTCCTATTTAAATAACTCCAAAACTCAAACTTGGAAAATAAGAAATCCCTAAAATAAATAACGTCTAGAATTAAATAACTTATAAAATTAAGTAATTCTAAAAATAAGAAATATTACTCTAAATTAATTAAGCTCTAACAATAATAATAAAAATAAAAACCATAAATCTAACGGATGTCCTACATAAGGCCCACCATCTTGAAAAGAATTCGTCTCGAATTGAAAAATTACCGAAAAACATGTGCTATATTAGGCCCGCCATCTTGATAAGAAGTCGTTTTAGAGTACACCAAATATTATAAACGACCTGTCCAATAAAGAATATACTTTGAGTACGTTAATGATAGTAATGTGTAGCACATACAATAGATCATGTAACACTAAAAGTGTTGGCGACGTTGTACGATATATCTTTCATAGTAATTTTTTTGGAGTACGTTTGATCGGCAGACATATTTGTGGCTGGGTTTTGATCTTCAACAACTGGAACAACTTGACTAACTTTAGAAACCTGCAAAGAAGTTATTGATGGTGATTCTATAATTGGTGAAGAAAGTGTTGGTGTCGGGACCTGTATCGTTGGAGGAGTAATCTCATAAAGAGCGTCAAGTCGTAACCAATCTATTTGATCCAAAATAAGCTTCGCTTTTGCGAGATGTTGAAGACTTTTCTTTTGTGATTCCGCGAATTTACGTTGGAACTCTACAAGAGAACACGTCATATCTTCAAAATTAGAATGCTTGTATTGTTCTTTACCGATCATGATTAAGTACCGACTTATACGGCTGGTTTTGCTAACGGAAGAAAAAGATAACACTACTGAACTGGATGTGTTTACGAACCTGTTTTTGAGACAGGAACTTAATAAAAGAAGAAGTGGAAATTGGGTAGGCCTAAGTGACTGTTGGGCTTGGTGGGCTTGGACTTTTGGAGTAATAAAGATTAAAGAAGGTAAAAGAAAAAGCAAAGGGTGTCGAGAAGAAATTTAGAGAAGACTAGGTATCACCTCGGCCTACGGCCGAGGATCAACCTTTTTGTGATAGGCGTTTGGTCGGGCGATTGAGCTAAGAATTGAAATTCTTCCACTTTTAGGGTTAAGCGAGACTTACTTCCCCGACGTGGTTAAACTAAGGTTAGTTTTCGTTCGCTCATCTTTTGTCCAGTTGACAGAGCATCTTCTTTTTCGGATAATGTCATCCTGCTGTTACTGCCAATGAACTCGGTCCCAAAAAAAAATGGTCGATGACAACACTTATGACATATTGACATGTGGTGTATTAGAGAGCTAGCTAGTTAGTGCATAAGCTTTTGTCTCAAAAGTTATTCAACATTATAAACCGTGACTTGCAATTAAAACTCAAGTATCACAACGAATACTCATGGCCTGTGGAGCATCATTCTAACTTTAATTTGTTTATTCTTTTGTTAATTACCTCCTTAGAGATAGATTTGTCAAAGTTGGAATACCGTATTTGTTCAACACCTTCTTACCATCTTTTCTTGTTTTCTTGCGCAAACAAAAATCGTTTTAATGTACCCTTTATTTAGTTGATTAGAATGAATTTCCTGCAATATGATCAATTGTTGGTTTCATCAAACCTCGAAAAGGATTAATAGTGTTTAATGTACAACTAATAGAGGGTATGATACCTTCACTACGGTTATGATACCTTAATAGCTAGCCATCTTTTAGAATTAGCGGGAGCAGTAGCCTATATATGACTTTTACGACCACCAACATACAGACATATTACAATATGTTGATGATGTGACTCCTAAAATTTTAGGGTTTTTCTCAAATGAAGCGAGTAAAATATCTCCTGATTATTTTTAATTGTTTCATCAGTAAATTGATGCATATTACTTATTTGACGCATGAAAATATGAATATAATCCGCCGTTGAGAAATCATACATATTGATCCAGTCTCATAGATATGTAGAATGTTATCATTCATAAAAGATAAGTTCTTCTTAATTACTAAATAATCTCTGGTGATTCTGATTAGGAGAGAATTCCCAAATATTATATCTGAACACTGAATTTTATCACTTGTTGCAAGAACAATTCAAGTTCACTTCGGTAATTTTGCAAATACTTCCTGGTCCCATACTACAGTTATATAGATCCTTAAAACTACGTTCATCAATATCTATAACGCGAAGGAAAATTGAAGAGTCGGTATATAAACCAATAGCAGGCTCGGCTAAAATTTCATCATAATAAAAAAGAGGTAATTTTTACCTTGGCAATGAGCATTCGTGCTGCAGTCCTACTATTGAAATAAGGATTGCCTTCGTAGCCGGTTTTACAAACTACAACGATGACCTTGAGCATCGCTATTTCCTTGAATACAGTCGGCGATCATTATTAGGTCCACATGCATGCATAGCTCGGTAAACTTTTTCAAGCTTCCTCGCTTACCTCAGTACCAATGGTCCAATCGACCACTGTGAGAACCCCTAAGGACTCCTGATTTTTGAAATTTCTGAAAAGATGAAGAAAAGTTGAATAGAACTTTTCTAGCTAAAGCATACTACATCATGCCTTTAAAGTCCTTGTAAGCGCAAAGCAATGAAGGCCTCGCAACAACCAATAGCATTGCAAGTTGCACTAGTGAAATCTCCAATTTTCTTAAAGCATGACAAACATCCTGTACTAATCGATTCGTTATCACTACTGGTCTTTAAAAATTCCAAGGTTATGCTCTTGACTACTCTTCGCTAAATATCATGTATTAGAGAGACGGTAAACCTACAAAATCTTTCCCATATATTATACTCTTTATCCGAACAATGAGTGGCTATCCTATGTGTGATTGTCATCTTGCCGTCGAGTATTGATATATTTGAAACATCTAAAATGTTGAAACGGTAATAAGGAAAATTTTCGTTGCATTTTGTTTCAAAGCAATCATCTATGAAACAACCATCACCGAGACCAAATTTGTAGGATATGCTAACGTTCCCACAGCCAAGGCTTGGTAATTATTGTGAAAGCGGTGACAGCAAGGCTTCGTAATTACTGTGAAAGTAGTGATCAGTGTTCTGTAGTAGTCTAGTAGATGCTAACTGCAGACATGGCAACGGGAGGAATCATTGATATAAATCCAGAAATTAGGCAATCCGTTAACCAAATATATATATATATATATATATATATATATATTTGCAGGAATTCGTTAACCAAATTCAGACAAACATGAAATACCAATCCTTATACATATCTCAGCACTATAAGCTAGAAGTTAGTTAAATTTATACAATCCGTATCTGTTAGTTTAAGCTAGAAGTTAGTTATAAAGGACCATAGCTAAGGTCCCAAGACATAATTGAAAAAAGAAAAAAATTCCCGGGCCAGGACATTATCGTCGTCGTTCAACCTAGAGAGAATCTTGGCTAACATTTGCTTAAAGTTAGGATTGGCTGGATTGGGGGCCTGGACATACATTGTCGTGGTTAGCTTGGAATTAGGTTTGGTCCGACAGACCTAACATTAGTTATAATGGACCGAGGCACTATCACAGCCGTCCAACCTAGAAATAATCTCAGCCGTATTTTGTCCATCATAGACACCACCTCTCCTTAGAACATTGAAGTAAAAAATGGACATATGAAAAGAAAGTGGAAAGGTGGTGGTAAAAGGACAGAAGAAAAGATAGTTGCAAAAAAAAATTGATTAAAAAAGGGCAATATATTAAAAGAATCAATTCACCACCAAAAGAGTGGTAGATTGAAAGAGAAAACAAGAGAAAAGATCAAATATTAGAGCTTTAAAGAAACAAAAAATTACATCTATCTCATGACTGCATCCCAATTATGCAATACTGAATCCAAAGAATAACCCTGAAAAATATTCGTGCCCACACACCAATTATACACAAACACCTTTACACTGTCAATTATAGAAGGTGTTTGTACTGCCCATTAAACAGACGTGCATTCCTCTTGATCCAGATAGCCCACCAAATTGCGAAAGGGTAGATATCCTAAATTCGCTGACGTACTGGGTGAAAACTATTTGTCTTCTTTTTCCTCCATTCCCAGATTGTGTTCCTAACTGAAGCTTGGAAAACCCAACTTAGATTATAAAAGTTCAGAAAATAATTCCAAACTAACCTTGTGGTTTCACAATGTAGGAAAATGTGTTGATTCGATTCAGCATCCTTTTTGCACGGCAAACATCCATTTGCCATAATTATGTCCTTGTATGTATCCAAAGTTGGAGCCGCCTCATAGCAAAGAGTCCATACGAAAAAATAGTTGCAATGGTGGTGGTAAACGGACAGAAGACGTGATGGAATAATGAACGTGAGAGAGAGGTATTAGACAAAGTAACAAACCTTTTTTTTCCCTTAACTAAACGGAAAATAAGAAGATAGTTGATAAGGGTTTAGAAGAAAAGATACGGAGATGTTAATAGGTATAAAAGAGACGAAAGGGTAAAGAAAATTAGATGAAAAGAATAAGAGGATCAGAAGCCGAAGCTCTAGCTGCCACTTAACGCAGAACGAAAGCGTGAATAAAGAATTTTGATAAGAAAGTAGAAGAATAGTTAAGAAAACTCAATATTGGTTTATAATAATATATGTTATTCTAATACAAAAGACTTGTCCCCTATTTATAGAGAAGACGATAAAACTCATATCCAAAAATAATTATAAGACTCAAACTTGAAAAATAAGAAATCCCTAAAATAAATAATGTTCTAAATTTTTTATAACTTCTAAAGATAAGTAATTCTAATAATAAAACACTTCAAAAAATAATAAAGCCTAAATATAGAATGTTCTACGTCAGACCCGCCAGCTTGAGAAGAACTCGTCCACGAGTGTAATACAAAAATCAGATCAAATAATCGGAAATGTCATCACCGACTTCTCCATAAGTGTGCACTTCCTCAATATCAGGAGGATCTTCAGTTAAAGAATTATCACTTGCTTGAATCATAGCGATACAAGATTGATTGCCACCACACTCATGAGATTGATGACCTGGTTGCCTTCACTTGTTACATCTGCCGGTAGTCGGATGAGCAAATGGATTTGACTTGGATGTGCCAACTTGAAGTGGAGGATTGGTAGTAGGTGTTGCTGACATACGAGCATTACTTGATTGAGACGAATTCACAACAATGGAAGGAGTAAGTGGAGATGTATGTAGAAGGGGTGGAAGTGATTTAGTGTTCATAGGTATATGAGGTTGATTATAGTTGAAAGTTGGGGTGTATTCCATGTTTTGTGAAGACGACATCGAAACATAATGGTTATCCACAACGGACTCCGCTTTTATTTCCAAACACACAACATCATTCAAAGCATGGATAGGTTGTACGGCCAAGCTTTCTTGGTTATTTTTCCGCAAACCATTGATAAAACGTGCAGCTTGTTGAGAGTCATTTTCAAGCAAACCATTACGAGCAGATAAATGGTAAAATTCGGTAGCATAACGGAGACAGTACGATTACCTTGTTTACAATTATGGTACTCACGGAATAAGACTTGATCGTAATCAATAGGAAGGAAGTGAGCCTTTAACAAACGACGCATCTTTTTCCAATAACGAACAAGTTGTTTTCCAACACGAGTGCGAGTAAATTGCACATGTTCCCACCATGCAGTAGAGAAATGGTATTAAATTAAAACCAACAGTGAATTACAAAGTTACTGATAGTGATACAAGCCATCATTATTTAAATAGAAGAAACAAAATTTACTTACAGCTGATCAGTACAGACAGGCTGTCAATAACAGACTGGCAATAACTGTCACACACCTGACAGTTAACTAACTACATACACATGAATTATACAGGCAGCCCTCTACACACTCTTATACACTACTAGCCCCCTGCAAGCTGAGGTGAGTACTTGTGTTGAACACTCAGCTTATCTCGTAGAAAACTGAATCGATATGCAGAAAGACCTTTCGTGAAAACATAAGCAACAAGGGCATTAGTAGAAACACATACAATCTTCATTGTCTTAGACTGAATAAGCTCACGAATGAAGTGAAAGTCGATAGCCACATGCTTGATTTTGATGTGTAGAATAGGGTTGGAGGAAAGAGACATAAAACTTTTGTTATTACAACCCAGAGTAGGAGATGAAGGAAGGAAAACACACAAATCCTTCAAAATCTGACAGACCCATAACACATCTGCTGCAGTATGAGCTGGAGAGCGATATTCAGCTTCAGTAGAGCTTCTTGCAACTGTAGGTTGTTTCTTAGAAGACTAGGAAATTGGACAAGTACCAAAGAATACACAGTAGCCACAAGTGGACTTACAGTCATCAGGGTTCCCAACCCAATCTGAGTCTGAGAAAGAAGATAAAGTAGTGAGACCTTTTTGAAGAATAATGTCATAGTCTGCTGTAAATTTGAGATATCTTAAGATCCTCTTCGCTGTAACTAAGTGAACTGGAGTAGGGTGACTCATGTGTTGACATACTTGACTAACGGCATAGCTGATTTCTGGATGAGTCCAAGTTACATATTGGAAAGCACCTACCAATGATCTATAATCAGTAGTTTCAGCTTCAGTGAGAGGAGTGCCACCAAACTTACTCATTTTGGTGTCAGGCACAGCAGGAGTGGTACAAAGCTTAGCATCAAGCATATTAAACTTATTTAAGAGATCAAGAACATATTTTGCCTGAGAGAGATGCATAGCAATAGAGTTACTTTTGACCTCAATGCCCAAAAAATAGTGAATATCTCCTAATCTTTGATGGGAAATAACATACTAAGAATATGGATTACCTCATTGTAGAATATGGAAGATGAGCCAGTAATGAGAATATCATCAACATAAATGAGAATAACCGTGATCTGAGACCCATGCTTGTGAGTGAAAAGAAAAGTATCTGCTTGAGAAGGCTGAAAACCCATAGCTAAGAGAGAATCCATTAATTTTTCATATCATTCGCTAGGTGATTGTTTTAGACCACAAATTGATTTGTTGAGTTTACACACATGATGAGGCCTTGTTGGATCCACAAATCCTGGAGGCTCAGCCATATAGAAATCCTCTTGGAGATCACCATGAAGGAAAGCATTGCTTACATCAAGTTTCTTGACCATCCAATCATTATGTACAGCAAGAGATAAAATCAATCTAATAGTAGTAGGCTTAGCAACTGGACTAAATGTTTCTGCATAGTCAATACCCTCATGTTGATGATATCCTTTTGCAAAAAGTCTTGTTTTGTGCCTTTCTATAGTACCATCTGGATTATGCTTCAGTTTATAAACCCATTTACAACCAATGATGTTCTTACCAGGAGAAGGAAGCACATAACTCCATGTGTTGGCATCTTTGAGAGCTTGATTCTCATTATGCATAGTTGTGAGCCATTTTGGATGCTTACAAGCTTGAGTATAAGAAGTAGGTACAGATGGAGTAACATGAAGCATAAGTGCTAAAGAGAGAGCATGTTTAGTAGCAAAAAATGTTTTAGGTTTAACAATACCATTTTTTTCCCTGGTAACCATATTATGGTTGTTGGTTGTAATTGAAGTGGCAGTGTCAGATGCTGGAGTAGGTGATTCTGAAGTAGAGGTAGAAGTATCTGCAGATGATGGAGCTGGAAGCACTGTTTTAGGAGTACTGGAGAGAGAAGTAGCAGTTGAAGAAGTACCATTGAACTCTGTAGAAATCAGTGCAGGAGAATCACAAGTAGCATCTGAATAAAACTGATGAGAAGTAATGTGCATATTTGAAGTTTTGAATAACTTGCAAGCAAGAGCAGGAAAATGTTGTTCATCAAACTTGACATGCCTGCAGATATAAATTTTTCTTGAATAGGGCTCAAAACATTTATAACCTTTTTGAGAAGTAGCATATCTAAGAAAAATGCACAGTTTGCTTCTTTGTTCTAACTTATTTTGTGTGTAAGGCTTTAACCATAGATAACATGCACATCCAAACACCTTGAGCTCATTATAATTAGGAGCAGTACCATATAAATTCTCATAAGCAGATAAGAATAAGATTGAAGCAGCTGGTAACCTGTTGATTAAGTAGTTTGCAGTTTCAAAAGCATCTACCCAAAAGGAATCATCTAGATTAAATTGAATCAGTAAAATTCTACCAAGACCAACTAGATGTTTATGCTTTGATTTAGCTACTCCATTCTGTTCTGGAGTATAAGGACAAGTGTATTGATGCTCAATTTCACTAGAGGTTAATAAGATTCCAAGTTCTGTATTGATAAATTCACCACCTCCATCTGATCTAATAACTTTTATTTTGAAATCAAAAGAATTCACAACTTGTAATTTGAAATCACTAAACACTGCTGCAAAATATGATTTTCTCATTAAGGGAAAAATCCAACAATATTTGCTAAAATCATCAATAATGTTGCAATAGTAGTTATAACCACTATTGGATGTTACAGGACTAGGGCCCTACAAATCCATATGAAATAGTCGCAATGGTTTGTCAGATACTGATGTAGACATTGCAAATGGCAATTTGTTAGATCCACCCAACTTACAGTGACTACAAAAGAAAGGACTCTTAGCAATATATATATATTGAGAAAATGACTTATTCTTTAAAGAGATTGAAATGAAGGATGCCCAAGGCGCATGTGAAGCAAACTAGGATAAACTTTAACAACTGCATGAACCAAACCAGGATGGAGATGAAGTTATAGAAGTAGCTTGAGACACAAGAGGCAGTGGATAAAGACCATTCTTACTCTGCCCTTGGAAAATTCTCTTCCCAGAGTTGAGATCCTTCACATAAAATCATCACCCTCAAAAGTTATACTACATTGATTATCAGTAGTAAACTGATGAACAGATAGCAACTTATGAGAAGCTGAAGGCACATGTAGTATACCAGGCAAAGAAACAGTGTTATGTAACAAGAACTTAAAAGATTTACCAATGTTTGTGATTTTCATACCTTCACCATTAGCAATAAAAATTTGTTCATTGCCATTGTAAGAATGATAATCAGTTAGATCTGAAGCATCAGTTGTGATATGATTTGTTGCACCTGAATCTGCATACCATGGATTCTCTCCAAGAATATCAGATGTAGCCATCAAGGCATGTAGATCCTTAAGAATAGGACGTCCTTGATAAGAAAAATTCATTCTTTGATTACACTCAATAGCTGAATGTCTAGTTTTGATGCAGACCTGACAAACATTTGGCTTATAATATCTCGATAAATTTGAAGAAGAAACCTGAAATGGAATACTGGATGCATTCTTCATAGGAAAAGAAGAAGCAGATGATGTTGATGGTGTAGACATAGGAGGTGAAGCTCTATATAGAGATGGAGATCTTGGGTGATAGTGAGAAGTAGGGGAATAAGAACGATTAGGTTGAAAGAAAGGATTATTTGGTCTAAAAGCAACAAAAGCTTTTGATTCATCGGGATGAACAAAATATTTTGTCCTTTCTTGTAAGACAATCTCCTCACTAATCAACAAATTATGTAATTTTCCTATAGTAACTGGTGGATTACGAACTCTAGTAGAGGTAGAGAAAGAATCAAAACTTGAATATTGAGACCATTAAGTACACAAACAAGAATTTCACTACCATTAACAGCAGATCCAGCAGCAACAAGTGAATCTGTAAGTTTCTTGATTTCACTCAACTAATAACAGGAGTATTACCTTGTTTGAGATCGGAAAGTTTTGTGTGTAATTGTATGATGTGAGTTGCTGATGTAGCAGCAAATCTTTCCTCAATAGCTTTCCATAACGCAAACAATGTAATTGGACCAGCCACATAAGGAAGAACATTATCCGAGATTATAGACTGGATCCAGAGAAGGAGAGTTTGATCTTCATCATTCTAGTGAATGAAATCATGATTTATTGTATCTTTAGGATCGCCTCAAACTCTAGCATAGATGAACTTATTTAGACAAGGAATAAATCCATCTATGAAACCTAAAACCTTGAATTTTTTAAATAAAGGAAGTAGTAAAGATTTCCAGGTCATGTAATTATGATCTTGAAGCTTGTAATGAACAATATTTGCAATGGTGTTTAAAGGAATTTTAGAAATGTTTGATTCCATGATGAATCAAGACAAAACAGAAAGAAAATAAACTAAAAGATTGCAGAGTTTTAATGGCGGAAACGTGACTAAAAAAGAAAAAGGTTATCAGGCCCTCATCGGCTCTGATACCATAGAGAAATGGTATCGGATTAAAACCAAGAACAATGAATTACAAAGTTACTGATAGTGATACATGCCATCACTATTTAAAGAGAAGAAACAAAGTGTCAGTACCGCTGATCCGTTCAGACGGGATGTCAATAACAGTCTGGCAATAACTATCACACACCTGACAGTTAACTAACTACAGACACAGGAATGATATAGGAAGTCCTCTATACACTCCTACACACTCTTATACACTACTATGCAGAAACAACACTTTTGAGTTTAAAGCGACACAAATAACCTGTTGATCCTCATGAATTTTGTAAAACTTGAAAAGATTTTCAACTTCAGTTATCCAATCAAGAAAACCTTCAATATCACGGTTCCCATCAAATTGAGGAAGAGCATTCGTCATTCGATAATTAAAATGATTATAATTTGGGGTTTGAGCAACTTCGTCATCACTATCTTGTTGTTGTTGTTGTTGATGTTGAAAAAAATGACCATTCAGATTGGTTTCACCATCGCGAGGTTGATGGTTATTATTTTCAGTATTGCGAGGTTGATGGACCTCATTGTGAACAGGTTCACGGGCAGCATTGAGGCTCACGATAAGAGTGGTTAGGCTGGTTGAGAGTAATTCAAGCTGACGTTGCGTTGCTGCTTGAGATTCGGCGAGACCACGTACAGTGTCTTCAAGGCCAGGACGAATTTCTTTCCCACTTTCTTTCTCTTTGCCTGTCATGGTGATACACAATTGGTTCTCGTAATATAGACAGAAACCAGACGGAATAGGTTTTGAGAAAACAACGGGGAACAGGATAGGACGTGTATGCTAGGCTTGGTGGGTAGTGGGCTTGGACTAATGGCTATAGGGAGAGATAAGTGGGCTTGTTAAAGCCGATGGGAGTCTTGGACTTTAGTAGTAAACAGCTAGAGGTCGAGGAAAAGGGAAGGCGAGAACAGATGTTTACTGGGAGTGGAGTTTAAGGGAGAAAAACTAGTGGACAGAATCAATTAACTAATGATTGAGAGAAATGGTAGTAAGGCCAAGCATTATGGTGCCCTTTTTTCCTTCCCTATCCTCTTATGTCGGGAAAAATCTGATTTTCCAACTACTATGGTCTCCCATATCCCTACTTGTGTAGGGATATCCCTTCCCTACTAGTCAAAGTGGATCAGATCTGATCAGGGTAGTAGGGAAGGGAAATGACACGGAAACTTAGTTTCCGTGTAAAATCTTGCTTTACGGATACTCAGTTTACGTTTTTAGTAGAAACGGATACTGAGTATCCGTGATTTTTTTCACACTTTTGTGGTTTTTAAGTTTTACCCTAAAACTTTCCTTTTCACACTTTTTTTTACCTATTATAACTCCTTTTTACCTATTATATCTATTTTTTTTTACTCTAAATTATCTTTTTTTATCTATACAAATATTTCAACGGAAAAAAAATTGGGAAAGAAAAAAAACGGAAACTCAGTTTCCGTGTCATGTAGAGAAGGGATAAAAGCTCACCATAGTGAGGTTGCCTTGTGACCCATATATATGAGGGATAGGGAAGGGATGCCCTCTCCCATAATGCTTGGCCTAAGAGGGTAGGAAAGATGTGGTGGACTGAATGATTATAGTAAGACAGAAAAGATGTGGAATGGTTTTGCTTTGTTTAGTACGTGGGAACAGATAGATCGATTGAGATTTGAGATGGTAACGATGGAAACGATTTTCGTAAATTCTTGACAGACGTGAATTAGAACAAAGCACTGTCGGCGTTTTTTTTTTGTTTTTTTGCTTTCTGTAGAAGAAGTAAAGGGAAGGAGATGGATGGGGTGCGGATTATTTATTTATTTTTTGAGAAAACTCTGTTTTGATTGATAATAATGTATTGGATATTACATAGGACTTGTCTCCTATCTCCCCCCTTTAATACCAATAACAGAATAGCAAAGCATTAGCCTTCATAGCCGTTAGATTCCCCTTAGATTAACTCTTCGCCATTAGATATAGGAATATTTCAAAAAAGATTCCCGTCACAAAAAGAATCTCGTCACAAAATTTCGTATTTACGAAAATGCCATTTTTATAAAAATAAAGATAAATATTTGAAAAACTCCACATCTTTCCAAACCAAACGTCGGATTTTTGTGAACTTTAAATATTTGAAAAAGCCCTTTGAATTATTTACGCAAAGAGCTTAAATAACAGTACCAAAAAAATATTTCTTCAATTTCTCTTTATGCTTCTCCAAATTTTTATATGTTTTACCTTTGAAAGATAGACATGGCTTAAGAATGAATTTAAAAAAATTCGGATAAAAAAAATTTGATTCAAAAGTACACAAACAATAATCAATTTCGGATAAAAAATATAACATATGATGTCAAAGCACCACCAAATTGTTTGCAAAGTAGAAAAAAATAATATTGCCGATGTGCAACGCACGTGCTCACTACTTGTTTAAATAACTCTAACAGGGGGTTAGTCAATTGAGATTTGTGGAGATATTGAAATAATTTTAGAGACTTCTAAAATCTCTTGTTAGTCAATAGAGAGTTCTTCAAAATCTCAAACAATCTCTGTTATTGGATTGTGACTTTCTAAAAGTCTTCAGAATTCTCTGTTATTGGATTTGGAATTTGAAATCAATGACTTATGGTTCTGAGAGACTTGTAGAGATTTTTATTACAAAACATACCATAAATAACTGAATAGAAGTCTCTCCTAAGTAGGTGACATTTTGAGAGACTTTGTTCTTTCTCTTTTCTTTAAGGATTAAAATATCAAAATATTAAAAACAATAACCAAATAAGCTACAAGTAAATTCGTAAAAAATGAAAAAAAAATTGTTGTCTTCCAAAACCCAATAAGTTTACTAGAGATCCAAATCCCTCATATTCGTCTCATTTTGATTTTATTGGCAAAATGGTTACAATTTATGTTAGCCATGCATGGACTAATACATTTTCATTGAAATATTCATATATTCGTTTTATAAAATAAATAAATATATTGTTTGTCTCATGTGTGTAAGATGAAATTCATATATGTTTTATTGTCTTTATGAATCACCATAATTCCTTGAAAATCATTCAGAGAGTCTCTCAAAATCTCTAAACTCACGGAGAGTCACCCAAAATCTTTTGCATAAAAAGTATCTGAATATCTCTACTAATCCCAATTGACTAACCCCCTGTAAGACTCAAACTTGGAAAATAAGAAATCCCTAAAACAAATAACGTTCTAGAATTAAATAACTTCTGAAAATAAATAATTCTAAAAATAAGAAATACTACTCTAAATTAATTAAGCTCTAGCAATAATAATAAAAATATAAACCATAAATCTAACGGATGTCCCACATCACATACTAGTAGTACTACTTGAAGAGAAACAGTTGATAGGCTTGATACCCTTTTTGCTAATTTTCAACACCAATTACAGTTATCCTGCTAACCATCTCCAATCAAGTATACCCTTTTTTTTACAAGATTTGCCTGCTAAACCTTCATTTGAATTATGGTTATAAGAAGAAGAAGAAAAATACTCCATTGTTCATTTGTCAAACGGGTAAATAGTATATACATCACTAGGTAGAGAGACAGAATTGTAAAATGTTTTAACGCACCAGCAGGACTAAGAGTCTAAGACAGACCTCAGTGCCAAAAAGTTCACCCTGCTAACTTGATGCCAAAAAATGAAGATAAATTAGAATAAAAAAACCATAGTTAAACTATTTTCTAAATGTAATTACACTTCTCAATCGTCTGCAAAAGAATAGGAGCGGAATTATTTGGGGAAACTTATTTCTAGCCCAAATAAACTTTTTTCTATATTATATACCCACCATTTAGATTCTATATATAGGTAACCCAAAAGATGACTTAATTATGGAAATATGCTTTTATCTAAATAAGGAATCGGTTTTTCATTTCCTTTTATTTAAATTTTTTTTTTGATTTGATAAATGATAATCCCTAAAAAAAAACTCCCGTAAATATTCCCTTGATTGACCAATAATAACCCCTAAAAATGAGCCCTAAAATAATTTCCTTTAACTTCTTTGATTATCCTAAAATAACTCTTTTCTTATACGTCGTTTGACTAAAAATTTGAAAACTTGAGTTATCACTATTAAGAGATATAATTGTAATAACTAATAATCATGAATTGGGTTTTGCAAAAGTGTACAAGTTCAATGAGAATTCAAATTTTCAGAGTTCAGTGTTAATCATATTTTTCATATTTGACCCACCAAAAAAAAGATAATTTTCACATTTGAGTTTAGTGATAATCACAATTTTCATATTTGAGTCCGGTGAGAGTTTAGTGATAATCACAATTTTCATATTTAAGTCTGGTGATAACAACAATTTTTCATATTTGAATTTAGTGATAATCGCAATTTTCACATGTTAGAACCACTTATGTTTTGTGAAAATCTCAATCATCACCAACTCAAGATTCTTGTTTTAACAATTTAATGAAAATCATCAATCTACAAAGTGACACAACGTTTTTGATATCTTTTACTCGTGTGTAGTGTATATGTATATATAAGAAAAAGAAGGAAATTTGAGTTATGGCATAACACGGCTCCATACTTGCGTCCATTGTTTGATTCACTATTTGTGAACCTCCACGCAGAGTCATTATACTAGTAAACTTGTATTCCAGAAATGAATTAGTAGTATTTTCTCTCGAAAAGATTTAACCCAAGATAACAATGAAATCAACTTGATTGCTTTACTAATGTAAGAACCCTCTTTTCTTTGTAACCAATGAGATTTTAGAAGGTGTATTTTCATTCCTAATCAACTCTTCTGCACTTGTATCATTCTCATAATCCAACCAAACATGTAGGTTTGCATCCATGCACCATTTATTCAAAGTATACTTTGGAATCTCTTCAATGTAGTTTTCTTTATCAACAACAAATCTTCAAGCTCTATTAGGTTAAGATACAAAAACTTCGACTACATTTGCATTAGAGAATAGCCATTTGATAAGGGGAGAAAGGAGACTGTAATGGTGAAGACTACAAGGACGTGAAGACTACACACTAACAACTGAAAATTATTTGAGAATTATAGGAGAGATAAAGTGATGGAATAAATCCCTAGATCTCCTAATTGATGGTAACAAACTAAGGGAATAATATCCAAAATAATGGTAACAATCTAGCGTTAGAATTGTGGCCCATAAACCATGATAACTAAATGCATTATTGACTTAGTCATCTACTTCTTACTTAAGTTATGAGTCTTGTGACTAAGTGTCAACAGATTTGCATGAGAAGATATTAAGTGTCATCTTTTCAAGCTAGTGTCAAACACATGTAGCAATAACTAGAGGAAGCTATAACTATAGCGACACTTGTTCAATGGTTTGTTTTGATGGGAAGCTAGAGTTCACTGTAAATATAAGTAGATATGCATCCTTATTTCTTGCCCATTAGAGAGGTTTTGCCACTACTCCATCACTTTAGGATGGCAACCTAGAATAGAAAGGTAGAGGAATATATGCTCTACTATTATAACATACAAAGAAGTCATTTTGGTTCAAGCTTATTGAGCATAACAAGCAAGCAACTATGAGTCAAGGGTTGTATAACCATGCCAGTATGAAACTTAACCTTATCTAATTAATTCTATATATATGGTTGTTGTGGTAAGCATGAATAACCTAGATCCTCTTCTCATGCATATAATTGTTTTTGTGTTTGCATGACTTAAGCCTTATAATCTAACATGTGGTATCATAGCTCTTGTGTTGGATCATTCATGTTTGCTCGTATAAGTACACCATTTAGCAAATAGAAAAGATTAGATGATTGTTAGAAGTTTAGTATATCATATTTTGTCATGTTCATCTATTGTTTGGACCTCGTGTAAAGTTAATCAAATTATAACTGATTTAATTCTTTTTGATGATTTGAAAATGAATTTCCGCTGCCAAATCATTAAAATGCAATTAATGATATTTTAATCAAAGAGAAAACGATTAAGTTTTATTTAATTGATTGAAATAAAAAAATGAATACATCATGGATATTAGTGGGTCTAGGTTAACTCATAATTTTTAGCCGAATAATGGACCTACTTTTGCTTGTCCTTATCAGCGACTCTATTTGGCTTTACGTTCATTCTCTCTTATGAGAATGTAGACACCCACTAGTTTCTTCGGTTATGACTTCATTATAGTTTTTGTTTTGGGCAGTAAAGTCTCAGACTGACAGTAACTAAATTTTCAGAAATGAAACATTGTTAAATAATTAGTTAAATTCATTTTTTTCATGTAGTATTTCATTTTGTGATGAATGCTTGTATGAATCATTATTGAATGGTTATTGCTATAATTATGTGAGTGTTTAACTTCTATGATTCGATTGACCCATCAAAGTTTAATTTCATCGAGTATAGCACGTAACCTAGGTTGCCAAAGTAACCAATGGAGAATGCTAATACTTAACTCGATGGAAATTATTGGTTACACTACACCAAATTTCCGGATTAGTAACTAAAATTCGTAGTGGTTCATGAGCCGTTACGCATTTTCCGTTATGAATGGCCATTACGAAATGATTGTAACAGGACATAGCCGTTACGAATCTTTTAATAATTCGTAACACGGGACAGTCGTTACGATTTTTTTTAAAGCGTGCCATTCACACGCTTGGTCACACTAGGGTAGTAACATTTGTATTTACGCGTGTGCTATTCACATGTGTGGCATTTTTTTTCCACCCACGATTGGTTATACTAGCGGATATTTCCTCCCGTGCCTAAGATTTTTTTCTCCCCTTATCTCGAATTTTCCTCTCATTTCTCTTTCTCTTTTCTTCTCCCGCCTCTCTTCTTTTCTTCTCAACTGCAGATTATTCATATGATCTTTGAAGAACTAATCTTCAATCATATGTTAATCGAGTTCAAGTTTTCGATTTCACAGATCTGTGTAAGTATTTCATCATCTGTAGTATTTCAGTTTGTAAATCAGATATTAGGGTTTCAGTATTTCAATCAATTTTAGGGTTTGTGGTTACTCGTTTTGATTTTCAATCTCTAACTTTCTCCTCTATCTGCTTTCTTCCTCCACTGAAAACCCTAGCTTTCTTGAACTGCTACTCCGTTGATGATATTAGGATTTGCTTTGGAGGATTTGATTGGGGGGTTTTGTTAGGGTTTCACTAAATTGAGTTTGTAGAAATTTTCATTGATTTTACTTTTGATTTGGTATTGATTTTTTTTGGGTTGGGTTTGATTCTCTGCAGATGAAGTCATTTAATTAGGGTTTGATTTTCTTCTAACTATATCAGGTAATCGCAATTTAATTTTTCTCAAATCACTACTTAAGTTAGGTTTTGATTTTGTGGATAAGGATTTTGATTTTTACTTAATGGTGGATTTATTTTTGATTTGCTGAGGGAGCACTATTGGTTTTTGACTAATGATGGTATTGAGTTTTTGAGGACTTATTTGAATCTACCATCTGAGATTGTGCCTAATACTTTGAAGAAATCTTCTCAAACTGGTAGAGCACCACAGGGTGATCGCCCTTAGTAAGATTTGTTGATGTTGTTTTTTGGATTTGATGTGTTTGTAGCATTTGATTTCTGATTTGTGTATGGTTTTGGAGCTTGATATTGATTTTTTGTTGTTTTTGTTGTGTAATTAGGCGCAATTATGAAGGTGGTGACAGACCTAGATTTGGTGGTGACCGAGATGGATACCGTGGTGGTCCAAGAGGGGGAGCACCAGAGGAGTTTGGAGGAGATAAGGGTGGTTTCTCCAACATAGTATCAGCCACAGTTTAAGGTTTAAATCTAGGCCCTTTAGTTATAAATGGACTGTCTATTGCTTTATTATATCTAAATAAGAGATGGATTTTGTTCCTGCATATTGTCTTGTTGGTTATTGATATGTAATGCCTGAATTTCTCATGCATATTGTCTTGTTTTTCACTGATATGTTATCTCTGATAGGATTTAGGTTAGTGTTAAGAGTTTGTATGTGTTACACGGTTTTCATTTTGCCAAGATTGTCTGTGTTGCATTTGGTAGTGTTAGTGGAGATTGTCCTGTTGTTTTCTGATTGTTTTTGAAGATAGTTCTTGGGTAATCCGCTGAGTTTGTGAGGACTTTTTTGAATTTACCATCTGAGATTGTGCGAAAGCTGCTCAAACTGGTAGAGCACCACATGATGATCACCGTAGGTAATAAAGTTCTTGAACAGTAGAACTTGTTTTAATTTCTATTAAGTTTGCGTTGGTTTGCTATGCATATCATTGAAGAACAAACAATTTACTGGTCCTATTCCTTTGTCGCTGTCACAACTCCCTATTCGGAATATTTTGTAAGTTTCACTATTGATAACTTGAGTACTTTGAGAGGAATGTGACTGGTGGTTTAAGAAGCATATTGAGTATTATAGGATACACCATGTTTACAATCCCATTATCTTTACCCTGTTGAAGTGCTAATTGTATTTAAAAATTTCTTAAGTTTTTTTTGTCAAGTTGCTAATTGGTTCTATATCAGGGATCTAGTTCAGAACCAGTTAACTGGTGACATTCCTAGGTTAATATATCGGGATGAAGTGCTGCAGTATTTGTGAGTACATTCCTGCCTTAGAATAATCTTGTTTGATATCTCAAATTTTCAGTGGGTTACAACTTCGTTATGTTCTTACCACGTGGGTCTGATTTGTTGCAGAGGCCTGAGAGGGAATTCTCTAACCGGTACTCTATCTCCTGATATGTGTAATTGACCGGACTCTGGTATTTGTAAGTATCCCATATTTAAGGTACTGCTTTCTTAATACTATGATTTTTCTCAAGTGCTTCTAATCTGTCACAGTTTTCATCAATTAATTTGTGTTTTTTATACATTTGTGATGCATAAGCTGAAACACCTAAGACTTCACCATATGAATACACTCTGGTGGTGCCACAAGAACCTGCATATGTTGCTCCTGATCATTGCTGCTTTTTAACTCCTTCTGCGTCCAGTATCCCATCTTTGATGGCCTACAACAGAGAATGTTGATGCGTTAAGAAATAAAGCTACTGCAATGAAGTCAAACCCCATTGGAGCCACTGCCGACTTTGATGAGGTAACCCTTTACATTTTATTTGTATTTGTTCAGACTTAAATTAACTTTAACCAGAGAGTGATAGTAAATTATCTTTCTTGGTTGCAGGATGGGAAGATGAACTTGAGTAGTTGGAAGGAGCAGAGTTAGAGGAACAACTCCTACAACCTGCAACACAAACTCTTGGAGCTCCAGCATATGTACTGGCAAGAAGGCAACCGGCACAACCTGCTCCTCAGAACAACAAAACTGAGGCAGATGCATTCGCTGCACTAGAGGCAGAGATGGCTCTCTGAACAGGTACTTATCTCAATCCTGGCTTAGCTAAATATTCTACTTTTGGTGGTCTTAATTCTCCACTTCATTTTGCAGCTGCTAGTGGACATAATGAAGTAATTAACCCCGTTATTTATGTTGGAAGATTTCACTGTGATTGTTCTGTTAAAGCTTGATCTTGAGACACACTGTAACACCCCGATTTCTGGACCAGGGTCAAACCCGCATGGAGATCCGAACTCGAAGCGTTACGGGTCGGAACGAGATTTACGCATATATTTATTCTTGCCAATTTACTTTTATACCAAATATAATTGAAACTTTTATACATTAATTGAAGCATATAAAATATATTAAACATCGTTCAAAACATTTTCAACTAAACATTTTTTTAATTCAATTTACGCTTCAAACAATACAAGAAAACAATTTAATCACTAAGCTACTCATTTTTAGCTTTCGCTGCGCCACTCTGATAAATCTGCAAGGATGTCAATTGGGGTGAGATGACAGCTCAATAGAATGCATCCCTATTCTCTAAAGATGCGGAAACAAAATCATTTTATCAAGGAATAACCTACGATAAGAAATACAGTGCAACTTCAACGAATATATTCAACCAACAACATTACCTCACAAATATTACTTTCACTAAATCATCTAATTTATTTGTCCAACCGTGAATTCAAAATACCACTATTGTTTCTAACAAATCATTTAATTAAGATTTCAAACAACACTTCACAATAATACATCAACAAATCATCCAATTTATTTGTTAAATCATGAGCTCACAATACCAATATTATTGTCAACAAATCATCCATTTATGATTCAACACACAAATTAACATCATCAATAATGTTTCCAACAATCCATCCTTTTAAGTTCCAAAACATGAGTTCATAACACCAAATATGTTTCCAACAAATCATTTAATCTAGATTTCAACACATAATTTACAAATTAATATTGTCACAACAAGCCATGAGTTCACGGTACGAAAACCTTGGTTCGTACACCCCCTATCGTTTATCGATACGGACAGCCTCCATCGATGGTCAGGAACAAAAGTTCCTATGGGGATCATACCCATCTGCTCTCGGGGATCATTACCCGTTTCATTCACGGTACGAAAACCTTGGTTCGTACATCCACCTATCGTTTACCGGCACGGACAGCCGCCATCGATGGTCGGGAAACACAAGTTCCCATGGGGATCATTACCCATTTAACTCTCGGGGATCATTACCCGCCGTTAGCATGAAACATGTTCCATATAACGGTAAAACATGAACTCATTTGCTTTTATAAATCATTTTCACAAAAAACACAAGCAACCATGGCTTAACAACATGAATTTCTTTCAATCATTTATGCAAACAAGTTAACTGCGGCCATATTACATTATTCGTTCCATGGTGATAACGTTATATGATTATCTTCAAACTTTACAAGACATACATGAATCAATAATATACAACATATAAAAAATTCACAGTAAACCAATGGTTCAAACAAAAAATGTTGAATTTATAATGACAACCTAAAAACTGGGCAGATTACATGTTATTACCAAACAATTCACCATAAATTCATATTAGTCTCAAATTAAGCAAATCAAAAGCACAATGAAAGATAATACATTTATCTACAACTTTTATTAAGACCTCAAATTATTTTAACATCATTAAGACTGCCTAAGAACATCAATACCACAGCAAAACGAAACTTTCCAAAATTTCAGAAACTATTATCCAAATTATAAGATATATTCAACGGTGAATTTACGGTGGATTATTCTCAAATTTAAACCAGTAAAACCCAATCATGTTATCTATCACAAAAACCAACTTGATCATCAATCCAGTATACATAGCTATGCGAATAAATTTCTGAAACCTAACAATACAAAATCATATAAGAAATCACATGAAGAAAAACACCAAAAGAGAAAAGGGTCTAGCATTCTACCTTTAATTAGCTACAATCTCCTCTAGATTATCCATAGCCTTATTCTCTAAAAACTCTAGCTCCATCTCTTTCTCCTTCTCATTCTTTTCTAAATCTAAAATTATTTCTTACTA
Organism: Papaver atlanticum; assembly: GCA_023531105.1. Lineage (NCBI taxonomy): Eukaryota > Viridiplantae > Streptophyta > Magnoliopsida > Ranunculales > Papaveraceae > Papaver > Papaver atlanticum. Next base: position 709,613 of record JAJJMB010014053.1, read on the forward strand.
TTATTTTTTCTTAACTATTTTTATTTATCTTTTCGTTTTCCTTTAATTTTATTTATTATTGATTATTTTATTTCCTCCCTAACTTGTAGTCTTTCTAGTTCAATCCACCCACCTAGGCAAAGGCTAAGGGACAACAAACTAAGCCATAAGGTTAACTAATCCGGGTATAACCCGACCCGAAACAATAGCTAAAAATACAGGGTATTACACATACCATCTCTAATTTCATTTTGTTGTGCTTATTAGATTGTTGCTTTGGAAAGGAGCAGATGTGAATTCAAGAAACTACTTTGGACAGGTGAAGTTCTCAACTTCACTTTTTTTTTCTTTTCCTGAAGTTCCTTTACTAATTGTAGTTACCTAAAATCGGTGAGCATCTACACTAATTAAGTTAAAATTGCGTAATCGAGATTCAGGCTGTTAGTGGGAAAGATCCTTGTATTATGTTGTTAACAAGTATCAGTTAGTCAGGGATTGAATTAGACTTATCGACAATGTGTTGCTCTTGATTGAATTAGATCCTTGTATAGTTATTGAATAATTTGTATTCCCGTAGGTCATAGGAATTTATCTAGTCTTTCAAATAAGTTGACTTAGGACAATATGTAAGATTTCCATTTTCCTTAACATATTGTGCAAGTTTTTATTGTGTTGAATGTGTGATTGAATATTGGGTTGAATGAAAGAGGTAATTACATTTTGGTGTATTTCCGGTAAGTATTTTTGGATTCCGAGTTAATTCAGGCTCAAAATGAACTACGAGTTAATACTGACCTAGTCAAAATTGGTCAGTATTGACTAATTTTGACCAGATCAATGTTGACTCGCAGTAAATTCTTTTGATGTCACAAAAAAATTCGTAACGGCTGAGAACTGTTTCAACCTGACACGTAGTAACGGCTTAGGCTTGTTACAAATATGACACGTAGTAACGGCCGTCTCCTGTTACGATTTCCTTGTTACAAACGCCGTTACAACCCAAAATTCGTAACGGCTACGTCGCCGTTACAAAAAAATTGTAATACCCCTTTTTGCAACAGGTATAAACCGTTACAACCCGTTTTTGTAACAGTGTAATTCTGTTTCTAATCGAGATGATTATTTTCCAAAGACATCATCAGTTATAGTAGTTAAGATTGACATCCTCATGTGAAGGTTGTTTTAGAGCTCTAAGTGTCAAACCACGTAGTTTGAGGAGTGTCGCATACAGACCCTAAAGTTACAAGGGTCATCTGAATGTGAAACGTCATCGAAGTTGAACTAATTTGAGTTTAACCTATAAGTATGGGTTACCAAAGCAGCTCATGGGAAATGATAAACTCTTAATTATGGGTGTATTTAATAGTAATGTCGACTCCTTGTTCTAATTATCTTATGAATGGTTAATGATTTGTCCAAAGACATCATTAACTGAAGTTAATAATGAGTCATTGTTATATCAAGGATATCATCTTGATACCCAAAGGTGTCAGTACTTAAGGAGTTGAGAATACACGTAGCGGTCGACATTCACGCTAAATTATTTTCCTTAGATGAACACTACGTATGTCTTAATTTTATCCCAAAGGAGAAATTTTTGATGATACAACTTGTTCATCTTATAAAACGATCAATTCACTTGTTTTGTATGCTACTTATGAATTTTAATTTAGCTAAATGATATGCATGCTAAGTTGTTTTTTGTTGATGCCTGAATTTTTTTTTCTTCCGAAATCTACTAAATACGTATTTCCACATTTGATGTTCTATTTTGGATTAGTCTCTTAATTAAATCCCATATTGCACTTATTGATGAAATAACAACATGAATGAGAAAAGTTTATCATGTGCATGATAATTCTTGAATAGTTTATACCTAATTGTGTAAATGAGCATCTCGACTCTAGATAATGCTAAAGAGTTTTCATAATCATTCTATGATAGATCTTGTGCAGCTAATGGATTTTTCTTTTTAGTTAGAGTTGTAATGATTGATTTCACTACCATGGAATATATAGTAGAAAGACTATTATAGCTCAAAGAATAGTGAGATCCTGCGCAGACCTGCTAATGTATAATATAACTTACAAATTTTTATTTTTCTTTCTCATAATAATTGGTGAAACTTCTTGAGTATAAGTGTTCGTGTTTCCAATATAATACTGGGGTACTTAGTATTGCAATGTGTATACTGGAAACTCTCAGTATATTATAACTCATTATTTTATGGCAATACTAAGTACCCCAGTATTATGTTGGAAGGATTAGAGAAAGGACGAGAATTTTCTATTATTTGGACCTTAATTCTTTTGGAATATCACGCATTGATTGCATTAAGAAACTCAATCAAGCACAATGGAAAGAAGTTGTAACTAATAAAGAGTCTTAAAGATTATATACACGATTATTGTGATCTTTATATTCATTTTAACGATGATTTTTCATATGAAGGCTTATCTAAGGTGAGTTCATAAGTTAAACATGGAGGCTATGTGTTTATTATTGAGCTTGAAAGAGTAATTATGTAACACCCCGAGTTCCGGATCAAACCCACTTTGAAATCCGAACTCTAAGCATTACGAATCGGAACGAGCAAAAATTAACATTTTTCTATTTATTTTTCTTCAAAAATGTTTCATAGTACAATAAAATCATCAATGCTCATCTGAACAAGAGAAAAATAGACAAAATACTTTCCTTTATGGCGTAAATGCTGAACCGCAAAGCGACTGCCTACGTACTCAATAAGGGATCAAGCATGCCGTAGTTCGTCTACAGAAGCCTTGCAACCGCCTTCATACCTTTCCACAACTTCCATCCAGTCCTCTTAAGTGCACGAGTATCCTCGGTCCGTTCCCCACCTATCCGTGTATTCTCGGCACGGGCACCTCCATCAACTTTTGCACGAGTATCCTTGGGTAGTGCCCCACCTATCTGTGTATCCTCGGCACGGGTACCGCCAACAACCTTTGCACGAGTATCCTTGGGTCGTGCCCCACCTATCCGTGTATCCTCGGCACGGGCACCGCCTATCCGTTTACTGGTACGGGACACCATAACTAACAACTTATACAAACAATCTTACTTCTGAATCACATCACAACACTTTCATTTTACAGTTACACCTTTATATCTAATCAACTAATCACACTAGGAAATTCCAGATCAAGTAGGCACTTCACACAAATCAACACAAGAAGAAAAGAGATATCAGATTAATATAATCATCCTATCTTAACAATTAAAATCTTTGTTAAATAATAAATAAGTGAAATCGTGACTAATCAACATAAAACTATTGGATGGATCAATCTAACATTACTTCAATCACTTAACGCTAAAATGAACGGTCCAACAAACTAATAGTAACGGCCAGAATGTATTTGGAATCAAGAAAGAAAAAAAGAAATCAACTTACTGTGCTCTACACCTCATGTACGTCTTACCTGCAACGTTATTCCCATGCCTCGAAATCGACAGTAGCCAAGAACTAAGGATTTTCTTATTCATTCTCAAAAAGGGACTACATGCAAAACAAAACAAAATAAAAATATAATGACAAGAGAACGTTTTCTTTCTCTCCCTCTCTTGTACTCCCTCTCTTCTCCCATCTATATCCCCTACATATCTCAATTCAAGACTTAATTAATTGATTGCCTATGCAGACTCATAATGCTAAACGTTTTAAAATGAGTAAATCTTATTAAGTAACCTTTTCACGATTTTTTTCTACTTCCAATAATAATTTCATTTCATTTCCATTTGCATTTCCATTTGCATTTGCATGCATTTATTTTCTACCGTTACAATCTTGCAAATTTAATTCTCCTTTATTTCATTTCCGAAAGTTAATTCTAGCAAAAATTTTAAATACCAACACTAATATTATAAAAGATGAATATTTTTATATTAAATGGGCCACATTTCAAAACCAAAATCCGGACCAAAAACAGCGGGTATCACAAATTAGATAAGAATGTGAAAATCATTGCTTTTGAGTAAGTAAGTGTTGAATATGAAGGAGGTTAAGATGAATCGGGTGAAAATCTTGATTCATTAACCAAACTCCTAAAAGGATAAGTTTTTGGGTGAAATACATAACATTTGGATGCGAAATTGTGTCCCTAGTTAATCTAGTTGTACTTTATTAGTGATGGTTAGAAGTATGTTGAGTTATCTCACCCATTATGTTTATGTTGTAGGATGGAAAGTTAAAATGAGTTGTTTGCATCTTAAACCAAGTTCCCAGTAAGCTTTTCTTGAAAATTTTAAGAACCAAGGATTGGATGGAAACATGGTTTAAAACACTTTGATGTTCAAAGTTTAGCAACGGAAGCTAGAATCCATAACAACTTGCCTCTTGCCTGAAAGGAATTGGATATTATGTTGCATATCCTAAAGATCCAAAGGGTGTCAATTTTACTATCCTAACCATACTATGATAAATGTTGAAGCCGGTAATATAAGATTCCATAAAAAAATGGTAAATTAGTGGGAGTAGAATGTTATGAAATATAGTAATCGAAGATTTATGATTTTAGTTGATATAATCATAACTTCAGAAGAGAATTGTTGTTTACTCATTCAAAAATATACTGATATCAAACAATAAGAAAACACTACTCCATGATCTGAAATCTAAGGAATCACAATCAGGTAAAGTATGCAAATCTCATAAAGAACGGGGACTTTATATTTTTCGGGTCATGTGGTGCATATATCCTTAAATTCTATATACCCAATGGATCTAGTAAATACCTAGAATTTGTTCACATGCCTTGAATTTCGTAATGATCATCATGAATGCCATTAATGAGGTTAAGATTTTTACGAGGCTAGAGGAAAGTCTTTGATTTTTTTCAAATTGCTAAAAATTCGGGAATAAGTTGGTTTTTAAGACCTAGCTCGGAGATAAAGGAAAAGTTGCGCAACTTAAAGACAAACTTATGACTAAAAGTTTTTTTACTAGAAATAAGGTGTTGATCATTACAATTTTTAAAAGATTCTTGTAACATAGAGTTACAAAATGGATGTGAAATCAACGTTTATTAATAAGAGATTGGAATAAGAGGTCTGCATAAAAAGAAAACAGTAGATTGCTCTGAAGGATGTGTGAACATCACATACGTTATCTTATGGATCCAAATACCCTTATAGTAGTATATTAAGTTTTGATTCGACCTTTCGATTTAAGGAAATCATTTTCGGTATGTAAATAAATCTGAAGGTGGGAGTAATTATTTGTTTTGATCCCGAAAATTGATGACATGTTTGTTACCGAAGGTAAAATCCGTATCTGTCTGAAACCAATAGTGTCTCTTAAGAACTCTGAAAAGGAAGTAATGGGTTGTTAAAACTGGAGTCGCCGTATTAACGAGTTCTAGTGGGAGTTGGAAAATTGTTCACATATGCATAACTACATCCCTGTTGTATGCTTGTGTAATCTTGAGCTTGTATGTAAAGGATTGGATACCAATTTTGTAAGTGTATATTTGGTTATCACCAAAGTAACCCAAAGATACATATTAACGCAGAGATTTTGGTACCTATGAAGAATGAAAATTTTATGAGTCTACCTTTGTAGGATTAAATATCCAGAATGTGGTAGACGATTCAGGCTCTCACTCGTGTATCATGAAGATAATATCTTCATGCTAATATATACAGAGTTTTCTTGTGGAAAAGCATAAAATGACTTGTATTGGTTTTATCCATTGCATGGAGTCTGAATTTTATGGCTTATAATGAGTCCACAAATTTTATAGTTGTGCAGTTCCATATTAATACTTGGATGATTATCTAAACATTATGATCAAGTAGTTGAGAATTTATTGTGCACAACAACACTCTTTCTTTAGGAAACAGTAAATACTTATGAACGAAATTTATTATTACGAAGAAGAGTTTCGGGAGCAACAAGTTATTGTGGAGTATAAATCTTATGATTGGATCCATTAATGAAAGGGTTGCCAGTTGATGCCTTATTAATACTAGTAATAGTTGCATCGAAGTATAACTGCCCCTTATAATAGTTTAAAAAATTCCATTAAAACTTTTTGATATATCATGAAATGTATTGTTCCCGTTTTTACTGTATTATTTGTATGTGTACACACTTCCCTGATGGGTTGATTAATACATGTTTTTTCTCGATAAAAACGGTAAAAATAAGGCACTTATGAGATTTGCCTTATATGAATGGACGCTTTCAGAAAAGGCACTTTTGTTGTTTGTCGAAAGCCATTACAGGTCATTTTAGGTGATGTACTAATCGTGTAGTACATGAAAGGGAACATGTCACACGTTGGTGTGTAACCTCCATGACTCACATTAGTGTTACCTAATCTCTACATTGGACTAGAATATTATTGCGCGCTTATATCATGGTTAGTTTTATTATCATTAGTTTTATTGAGAAAATAAAACTAGTCTTGCTATTATCATGGTTAAATGGACCAAGTGGGAGAATGTTAGAATTGTGGCCCATAAACCATGATAACTAAATGCATTATTGACTTAGTAATCTACTTCTTACTTAAGTTATGAGTCTTGTGACTCAAGTGTCAATGGATTTGCATGAGAAGATATTAAGTGTCATCTTCTCAAGCTAGTGTCAAACACATGTAGCAATTACATAAAGATCATGAGACGCATGCAATAACTATAGTGACACTTGTTCAATGGTTAGCTTTGATGGGAAGCTAGAGTTCACTGTAAATACAAGTAGATATGCATCCTTATTTCTTGCCCATTAGAGAGGGTTTTTGCCACTACTCCATCACTTTAGGATGGAAACCTAGGATAAAAGGGTAGAGGAATATGTGCTCTACTGGGTTCAACCGAGCAATGCTCTAACAAGTTTCTTATGAGATTTCCCTAAATGACATTCAGAGCAATTGAGAGGTGTGCTACTGATGTCAGAGACATTTATTAATCTAGAAAGCCTAGAATAAGTATGAAAATAAGGATGTGCTAATATTCTATGCCAAACAGCTGATGGAGCTTAGCACATGACAAAGTAGTAGAAGTATCTGAAGTTGAAGCTGAAGGTGATAATGTGTCACAAATCATTAGATATAATCCATTTCTATCGGGCTCTTGGAAAAAAAAATCTTCTTGGTATGTATTTCCTTAACAGTAAAGCCAGATGAAGTCAATGTAAGAGAACAATTATTGTCTCTTGTGAATTTATGAACGTAAATTAAGCCAAAGGTACATGAAGTATATTTTGTAGATTGAATTGCTAATGTGGTACTGAAATTACAGAAGAGGCAGATTTTAAAACAGACATACCTGCACCATTAGCAGTAGTAACAGATTCACCACCAGCATAAGCAGAAGTAAGTGCAATATTAAAAGAAACAGCAGTGAGGTCATGTGTTTCTCCAGAATCCATGTACCATGGATTTTCTCCTAGTATATTAGCAGCAGCAAGCATAGCTAGTGTTTAGCAGGATCTCGACCTTGATATGCAACATTTACGTGATTCCAACACTCATCAGCAGCATGTCCATATCTGCGATAGATCTGACATATAAGCTTGTCGCCAGATGCAGCGGTAGCTGGTCTTGTAACAACAGTTGGAAAAGATATTATGGAGTTGATAATAAACCTGAGTTTTTACCAAAACCTCTACCAGTTCCACGACCTCCTCTAATAAAAGTAGGATTGAATCCTCTAGAACCTCTACCATAACCTCTTCCATTAGTAAAGAATGCTTTATTGATGGATTCAATATTATTAGCAGTAATATTACTTTGGCAAATAACTTCCTCACTGAGCAACAAATTTGTGTAACTCAATGCTCGAAACAAGAGGATTACGAATCCTTATAGAAGTAGCAAAAGAAATAAATTCAGGACCTAGACCAGCTAATGTGACTACCACAATTTTATCATCAGAAATAACAAATCCACAAGCAGCTAATTGATCTGTGATTGTCTTAATCTCATTAGTGTACGCAGCGATAAAGGAATTACGTTTCTTGATTGTCATCAATTTGATTCGTAACTGAATTGAGTGAGTTGAAGAGAATCTAGCAAATTTATTGGAAATAGCTTTCCATAATTCATGGGAAGAAGCAGCATTTGCAAAGTAACATATTACTGTATCTGAAATTGTGGAATTGATCCCATGATAATCGTAGAGTCTTCATCTACCCGATATGTACAAAGTGGATTCTCTACACCTTTGCTGGCATTGGTACGATTCGTTTATTGAACACGGCATTCATGAGATTCATCATGAAATCTCACAATCTTGAAGTTTCTAATTACAGGTAGCATCAAAGATATCAAGGTTAGAAAATTTGCATCTGTGAGCTTAGAGTAACAATACACATCAATCGATTGATTGGAACTTTAGAGATCGAAAAAGAAGTTGGATTTTCCATTAAAGCAGGTCTATAATTCATCAGATAGAAAAATCAAGAAACAAGATGAGATGAAGAAGAAAAGAAGATCAAAAAATGTAAAATAAGAAGAAGATATGTCGAAAAGATCAGAAAAAAACAAAAGCAATGAGGATAGAAACCATGAGAAATCCTTAAGAAATCTCGTCTGATACCATAGTTACACCGTATGAAAGAGATAAATTCATTTATATCAAAGAAAGAAAAGGTTCAAATGGAGTTAATATACACTCAGAAATATCTCTTTGATACACGGATGACAAGAACGTGTCATAATCCTACACTAACAGAAACGGTAACACAGACATCCACAGTGAGTGTAGACAGAAAAGGTAAACTACACACTCTGTGTTACTAAAAGTATCAGTCTTTTATTGTTTACATCTCAAGATTACAGAATTAATCCAAAAATCCAAATTCTGTCTGCTTAATGAAAACAATGTACACTAGATCCTAGTTCACCACCATACAGGCCAAAATATTCATGAAGTCAATGACGCTAATATTGCGGCACACTCGTGGAGCCAAGCAAATCTACTGTGCAGTTGCCTTGATAAATGTAGCTATACTGATTCCTGGAAATTTCTCAACATACAAATATTATAAGGCCAATTCATAATCCTGATCTAGCAAAGGAAAAATCAAAGCAACCGACTAAAAAAGTCAAAACCTTTCCCTTATAAGTGAATCCCCACTTCCCTAAGTAATTCATTCACATCAATCTCAAATTTCAAAAACCCACAGGGAGAAATGTCGCATAAGCAAAATATCCATCATCTCTTTCTTTTTACAACATTATCATCAATCGTATTCATATTTTCATCTTCAAATTGTGTATCAGGTTTAGCTCAACCATACCATGCCTTGGTAGCACCAATCACTAAAGATCTCATAACTTCTCTCTTCTCGATCACTCTAAACATCCATGAAAAGTATGTCATAGATCTTGGTGGTCCATTTTTATGGTATCGTTGCCCTAAGAAATACCCAACTGTTCCTTGTGCTTCTCCTGCATGTTCAAGTGTGAAACCTTATTTCTCCCCGTTATGTCCTTCCTTGAAGAGTGAAAGTAGAGCTCATTGTAAATGTGTTGTCACCCCAGTTAACCCTGTCACTAACAAATGTTCTTTAGCTCATTTAACCCATAAGGATTTGAGTATTTCTTGGACTAATGGTTCAACCCCGGCGACATCTATTGCCAAATTCAAAAAGCAGTATGTTTCTTGTGCACCACAAAGCCTTCTGAACTCCCTTCCTGTTGGTGTTTCTGGAATGGCAGGTCTTTCTCGATCTTTAATATCAGTTTCTTCTCAGTTTATGTCTCCAAAGTTGAAAATAAAAAAACAGTTTTCGGTTTGTCTCCCTAGTTCGGATTCAGCTCCGGGAGTGATGTTCTTCGGCGATGGGCCATTTCGTATGGTTCCACCAACTCCAGCTGATATACTGAGCTTTTTAGCATACACCCCTTTAGTAAAAAAGCCGAAAAGCGGGGATTATTACATTAATCTAAAGGGTATAAACGTTAACAACAACAAGGTCGTTAGTTTGGGTGTTGAAGGTAATGGAGGTGTGAAACTTAGTACCGTAGTTCCTTACACTACACTAAGTTCTCCCATTTACAAACCCGTTTTTAAAGCTTTTGTTAAAGCTACTTATGGAATTCCTAGAGCTCCGAGAGTCAAACCATTCAAGTACTGTCTGAATACTACTAATCTTGGTTCCACGAGGGTTGGGCTTCCTGTTGCCTCTATTGATCTGGTTCTTGGAAACGGAAGGAATTGGACTATATTCGGAGCGAATTCGATGAAACAAGTTAGTGATTATGTGGCGTGCCTCGCATTCGTTGATGGGGGGCCAAAAGCTAAACAACCTGTTGTGCTTGGTTCATTTCAAATAGAGAACAATTTTTTGTCGTTTGATCTTGAGAAATCAAGATTAGGCTTTAGTTCATCATTGTTCTTCATAAGAACTACGTGTGGTAACTTCAACTTCAAAGGTGAAATGTGGGGTTGATTTGATTTGGAGTTGACTTGCTGTGCTATCTAATCTACACCTATGCTGTGTGATGTTATTATCTTCAATATATGAATTTTGATTAAGTTTGTTAATTTGGTTTGACTCAGTTCATTCAAACTTCTTCTCTGTAATCTTTATTACTTTATGTGGAAATAAGAATCCTTTTTCATTAACTCAGTAGGATATACTTAATTTATCAATTAATTGATGAGTTAATCAATGACGTAGTAGTCTATTACTGATCTTGTCAAGAAGATATGCAACTATGATGAGGTGCCATTCCAATGTACGAATCTCATTAAGTTGTATAAATTCAACAGATTTATAAAGAGTATTCCAATGTACGAATACTCTCCTAAATAATCAACCCAATCAAGAAATATTTGGATTTCATTAAAACGCGGGACTGATTCAGATTGACAGAAAAAGTGCATACCAGATACATACACTGGCTTGAAAATATATGAGTCGGGTACAAAAACCGTAAACAAAAATTCAGTTCCAGTTACAAAAATAAATAAATGTAACCCGCAGTTATGAAACCTAGTTTAATTGGGCCCCCAAAAAACAATTAGGGGTCTCTCATTAGAGGACAAAAAAGGTCATTAAAACCTAATTTGAGTAACCCCTTAACCAAAACATTTTTAAATGGCTAAACTGCCCCTGAATGATTACTATTAAAATTTAATTAAGTTAAGTTAATTAATGTGGTTAGATTATGTTAGATTAAAATCAAAATTTGCTTTGATTTTTTTTTTTTTGTGAGTTGAGAAGAAAAAGAGGAGGTTTTAGAGGAAAAATTTAGAAATGAGTAATTCAAATAGGGGAAATGATGTTGGGGAAGGTTCAAGCAACAAAGATGATTGTGTTGATGGTAAGATTATCTTAAATTCTCCCATGGATTGGATATATGTCACAACACAGAGAAAGAATCGTCAATGTCGAGGGATGTATTCCCCAACGACTCTATAAAGTCGTCAATGTATTGACACCAAAAATGACGAATCAAACCTACAACTTTTCCAGGTTATGAAAAATCGTCAGGGTAATATGATATACCCTGACGACTCTTAGCTTGGGTCAGAAAGAGTCGTTATTTTGTGTGTTTATACCAAGACGACTCTGAATTTTTTTGGGACAGGGAGGCTGTTTGTTTTTCACCTGGGGTCGTTAACATTTAAAAAAAGGTCGTTCATAGAGGATCGTCATAGGTTTCTATATTATGTTAACGATTCTAATCTAGGGTCAAAAATATGAAAACCAGAAATATGGTCGTTATCTTGATCATCATATACCCTAACGATTTTTTATGGTATCTACATGCATATGAAAAATCGTTAGGGTTTAGGCTTGTCGAATTGACGACCCTTTTACTGTAACTGAAATTTTTCGGGTGAATTTCTTTTTTCTTTTTTTCTTGGAGTCGTTAATGGAGGACAAAGAAGAGTCGAGGGGGTGAGAGGGGAGGGAGTGATTTTTTTGTTTAGAACTAGAAATGAATTGGGGCTTAGGTTTAAGGGTTAATAGGTTTTTAAGTTTAATTTTTAGTGAAGGGTAAAATAGTATTTTCACAAAATTTTAATACACCCCTGAAAAATTTGGGGTGCAAATAAAATGGGTGAGGCCCCTAATTGTTTTTTGGGGCCCAATTAAATCATGGTATGAAACTCAGAGGAAAGCCGACTTCTTATGCTTGTTTGGTTATCTTATCCGATGGGATGATGTTGCTTTTCATAAACAAACCTATAGAAGTACGAAAATGATGTTGATAGTAGTAAAGACTCGTTTTACCAAATATCGTTTGGCTAAACCACATGGAAATTCAGTTTAAATATAATTTTTGGGTAAAGAAAGTTTTAAGAAAAACAAATGGAGATATAATAGGAAAAAAGGAGTTTCAGTAAAATGAACACAAAATTGGTTCAATAACCCTCGAAAAAAAATTCATGGATGTAAAAGGCGAGTAACGTTTGATACTATTGAAATAAATAACCCTCAAAAACTTTTCCTGGGTGTAAAAGACGAGTAACATTTGATACTGTTTAAACACCCAAAATTATCAAATATCCCCAAACGGGTATTACACCCTGAATTTTATTTTTAAATAAAGTTAAATTTTGCCCAATGGACTACAATGTCCTTCTCTATTATGTGATCTTTCGGCACCGTACAATCAAGATCATATTTAAATACATACTAATTTTCAATGACCAGCTTTGGCTCTAATGCTTAAGATGATAAGCGATTTTGTACCAACATCTCTTCAATTTTAATCCCCCTCTTCCAGGATCTTTTTTTTTTGGATCAAACCCACCCTTAAAATTCTCTTCTACTTGTTTTTAACTTCTCAAGGTTCTGATCTCACTCTTGATATGTCTCAATCTTAATTGTGTGATTTATTCAATTAATTTTTTTATGATCGTTAACTAGTGTTCGATACAACAACCGCCTGAGTACAATTAGAGAGATTGGAGATCTATTTGATTTGGGCATATGATCATATTAATCGAATTGCAGTTGAAGTATACAGTAGCTCTGAGGTTCGGGAGAACATCTGAGTTGACTCAGTTGATTAATCGGTGACAAAATTCTTAATCTTTTCTTTAACTCTTTTCTGATTTATATGTGCCTCTGATTTTATTTTTTCATGCTATGATTGTTTCATGTCTCTAATCAATTTTCTTCATTGTTATTAGGATCCAGATTCTTCTAATGTTATCTTTTAACTTTTTTCAAGTTTTTATTCTTATGCTTTTCTGTTCTATGGAGAACTAAGTTCTGTGATTTGCAGTGCTTTTGTTGATTACAGTAGTGTACCAGTTGTAGTCTTCAAAGGGGGCAGTGGTGCATATTTGATTTTCTTATACTCATTAGGAACATTTGTGTTTCCCATATCCTGGATATGGACATGTTCAACTCCATTAACCGCTTATTTCACTTCATACAGTGGTTTTCTTAATTTTGATCTCATAAGGCTTGATCCATGGAGTTGTAGGCTTCACTGCCAATGCAACTTTCAATCATCATTCCAATTATGAACATTTTCAAAACCTAAATCTTCATCAGTTTGATACCCATAGAACAAAGGGCATTTACGTGAAAGACAAAATTTCCAAGGCGCAATTTTTGAAAATTCAAAAATTTGAATTCCACCTTCCTAAATTCAAGCCATATATCCTTGCGTATTTTCATAAACAATATCACATGAATATCTAAACAGAACTTTTCAAACTAGGAAAGCCTTCTTATATATTAAGAAACTTTTATCTAAATCCTAAATGTGAAATCTTTTATATAGAGGCGTGTTTAGAGAGCAAGGAAATTCTTTCTGTTTCCCTCGTATTCTCGGCAGAAAAAAAACCAGTTTCCTCATTATTCCAAAAATGTCTCAAAGCTCGAGGCTTCAAGTGGATGCTCTTACAAAGCGTTTTCAAAATTCAAACCTGGGAAGTGCTCAACTTAACCATACAAGAGGATGTCTAATCTCAGAGAAAGAATTAAATGTTGTTGCTAATCAGTGGTTCAATTGCCTGATTGGGAAGATTATCTCAAAAGATGATATTGACTTTGAAAAGGTGCAGAGAGATATTAATATTATATGGAGAAGACAAAGGAGAGTAGAAATAAAAACCATGGACAGAAATTTATTTGTTTTCATATTCAAAACAGCAGAGGACGTGAAGGATGTATCGTAAAAGGCGCCATGGATCATCCATGAACATCTTGTCGTTCTTAAAACTTACGATAACTCCATCCCTCTATAAAAGTATGAATTCACTCATCAAGTTTTCTTTGTCATGATAAAAGGTCTCTACCTAGAACACTTAGATGATGGTATCATTGAAAACTATGTCAAGATATCGGAAGGAAAATTAAAAAGGATGGTGGTAAAGGCCATACTATAAGAGGTAGAGTGGTCTATGCAAAAATTTAGGTGATTCTCAGCCAACCTCTTAAAAGAGGGCTTCTCACAGCAGCCAAAGAAAAAGTTTGGTGCCGGTATCATTTTGAAAAGTAACCCAGGAAAATTTGTCCTGAATGTTTTACAATTGAGCATAATGACCATATGTGTGAAGAATGTGGTTGGAATATCTTCATTTTGACAAAATCTGCATTTGAGACGTATTATGCTAAGCACGCTCATTTAGTTGAAAAATGCAAAATAGCTCGGCTGAGTCTAAAGGAGTCATTGCACATGATAATATGAGTAATGGGCTTGATGGGTCCGATGAAGAAGAGCCTGACTCTAGGAAATACAAAAGAAGCAGAGACTCGGGTTTAAGGGATAGCCATGTTCTCCTAGAAATGAATTCTCAAAACCCTAACCATAACTTCAGAGATTACTCAACGGTATTTATTATTGGTAGAGGAGATCAATCGGAGATCGAGAATTCTGGCCATGGAGGTTACGAGAAGATGTTAAGAATGGAGGTAGAGAATCAAATGCTATGATGCACAATCTCCCTGCTATTGAATCGAACTTAAGTGCAGCAAATCATGTTTTTTTATCAACCCTTCTTTACTTTGAGCTTTATTTTTATTCTAATTTTTTGATTTCAATTTTTTGTTCTGGTATTTTCTCAATATATTTCTTTGTGTGATAATTTAAATTTTAGGGTTTCATTTTTCTTAGGGGAAAATCCTAGATTTACTGCAAATTTTATGGTTTTTCATACAATTAGCACGCTTTTGAACACCTTGACTCTGCTCAATTGTCTCATGTTACTCAATCGATCAATTATTAGATTCACACAAATATTGTCAGGATATACACTGATTCTTTCCATCATATTTATTGCATTAAAGAAACTGTTAATTTGGTTAATTATCATTTGTCGAACCGCTCTCAAAAAATTAGTTTAAAGCTTTATTCAGCTTGTTCTCATTCTTCTGAAATGAGAATTCTATCGTGGAATTGTCAGGGTTTCGGCAACCCTACTACCAGAAGCACACTTTGGAATTTGATCAGAGGTCAAAACCCTGACATGATTTTCCTGTGTGACACTAAAAATAAGTCTTCTAATATGAATCAATATCTTTGAAGATTCAATTATCCTAACTCTTGGGTGTTTCCTTCAATTGGACGTGTTGGAGGTATCTCCCTTGTTTGGAAAACTGGTTTTCAATGTCAGATTGTGCATAATACTGATAAAATGATAAATGTAATGATTTCTGGTGATCCTAGTAAGCCGGAAGTTCTAGCCACTTTTCTCTATGGTTCTGTGTACCATGATGAGAATATGGAACAATGGAAATACATTGGTGAAATTGGCTCTAGAGACAATCTTCCTTGGGTTATCATGGGTGACCTTAATATCATTATGCATGCTCATGAAAAATCTACTTCACTACTCCGACTACTATTGAATATCCTTAGATTCAGACAATATTAGACCATGCAGATCTCTCGGATTTAGGATACATTGGTAATAGGTTTACTTGGAATAATAGGCAGTCAGGTAATAATTGTATTTATGCTTGACTAGATAGGGCGCTGGTCAATAGTCATTAGCTAAATCACTATGGTTCTTCCCCTATGCACCATATTGATACAATTGGCAGTGACCACATACCCATTATTTTGGAGACTAATTTTATGTCTTATCAAGGTAGTAAGCCCTACAAGTATTTCAAATGCTGGAGTAGAGATCCATCCGTTAGGGAAGTTATTAACAATGCTTACTCTAAAGATGTTAGAGGCTCATCCTCATATCAGTTAACAAATAGACTGAGATATGTTAAACATGATCTTAAATTATGGAATGTCCAACATTTTGGAAATATAGATTGTTGATGAGTGGTTTTAGTTTTGGTTCTACCCGTCCTAGTCACACCAAATGACCTCAATTTACTAGGAATGGTAGGAGAGAGAGTTTCCTTTCTATTGTACTTTGTCCTTCCTTATATAGACTTTCCAAAAGTCCTTCCTTTTATGACATCATGACACATGTCCTAAACCTCCCTAATTACTACTAATGCCATTCCTTCTCTAATATGACCTCTCCTTCTGTGTTAATTCCTCCTTTATCCCTTTTGCTCCATGGATATTTTCCTACTGGACTTGGGCTTAGTCCCCAAGTCCCTACATCTCGTACCGGGCTCGCCTCCTCTTTAAGGGGTACCCTGAACCTGTTAAGGGGTATTATTTTTCATGTATCAACATTAGTCCCCTGGCTATTGGGTTAATTGTAAAATAACCCAATAGTCATAGGATTCTTTCGGGCGCTCATTTTTCTTTGTTCGGGAGTTAGAGATGAGGATTTTTTCTCTCTTTTATCGATTCCACGATCCAAGCGGCGTTTAATCTTCCCCATCGTGCAAGCTTTTCTTTTTCCCTTTTTCAGTTTCTGTCGGTTACTATTCATCTTCATAACCGTCACGTTCGAGCTTTGAGACCCCTATATATATAGATCCACTGGTCTATTCTCTCTTTATCTTTTTCCTCTTATAGTTCTTTTGCTTTCCTTTTAAACATCCGTACACGCGCCATGTCTAGTATCTCTACCAGTAGTAGTTCTTCTGAAGAATCTGACGAGTCTGAAGGAGCGATGAGTATGGGTTCCGAAGAGACCGAGATCATGGAGCATGAGGAGATTCTCCTTCCTCCTCCAGCAGATGGCCAGTCATACACGATTGCGGAGTTTACCAGCGGTCCTGATCTAAAACGCGCGCTAAGGTTGAGGGAGCTCCACGAAGGTAAGTGTGTTATTCCTCTAGATGATGTCCTCATTCCCCGTCTTCTGAACCCTCCTGTATTTCCTTATCCGTATGCCCCCGGGTGGCTCATGCAACCTGAATCGGATACCATGGAGCCCTTTCTATTCAAAAAGGTATCGCGTATGGCCATTCACTGTGGTGACTATGATCTCCCCGCCATTGATATTCGTTCATCATCGAAAACTCCTCCAATATGGCCGCACTGGACATCCTATATCCGCTCCAATCCCAGTCACGTGGCGATTATCCGTAAAGCAGGTATTGATGAAGCCATAAACTCATCTCTCAAGCGGGAAGTGAAGAGGTGTAGGCGTGACATAACGAGACTCTTTTGTCGTTGGGCACCTCCTGTTCACACTCTCTTTACTGCATGGGGGAGGCAACCATAGTCTTGTAAGATGTAGTCGCCCTCACAGGGTTACCTATCCATGGTAGTCATTCGTATGACGAGGCGGCTGTTTACAAGGCGCTGACTGATGAGGATAAGGTGATGTGGACTTATCTGTTAGATTGTAAGGACGCCTCTCGGAATGAGTTAGTGAGGATAGATCAGATGTCGACCAAGCGAGGAGAGGGAGAGAAGTCTGCTGACAAGGGAAAGAAAGAGATACCTTCGTCCGCCGCCAAGGGGAAGGCCAAACTGATTAAGGAGAGCAAGAAACCTCCTTCGGAGCATCCAGTGGGTGAGCGCTTTCTTGCTAGTTCTTTCCGTTCTTACGAGGCGATTCATGTATCGTCGATTTCTTCGGCGAAGGACAATCCTGAGTGGGTTGTCAAAACCAACTGGCGCGCCTCCTTTCCTCTCCGGATTAAGTATTGGGCTCCGCGGTTAGTAGAAGGAAAAGTTCTCCCTCTTAAGCGGAAGGAGGTGAACCCTCGTGCAGAGTTGGATGCTTACATCTTGTTTTGTCTTTGTCATGATGTGTTTGAGTATAGTCCCCGGGACACAATCAAGAGCGAGCTCGTATCAATGGCGGTATTGCTATCCCGCGGCGTCTCTTTCCCACTCGCGCTGATGTTTTTAGGCGGATTATACCGTCATTTGGATTTGTTTTGCCATGACCTCCAGACAGTGGGTTCGGCCCATAAGATTAAGACTTACATCCCGACCTCTTTTATGCAAGCGTGGTCCTGGGAGCATATTTCCCCGTACGCGCCCGAGCCTAACGAGCTAGAAGTCCATCGTGAAGAGGATGTTGAACAGGATGATGGTTCGGTTAAGAGTGTTCCGGTTACTTATGGCTATCCGCGAATGGCCCTCTGGCATGGCAAGGGGCAAGTGCCAAAGGGCGAAATAGCTCAATACATGGACATAGCCAAGGATTTTGTGTCGTTTCCTTACCATGACGGTCGATCGGGTCCATCACATTATGATCTTACCGCGTTTTTTGACATGGAACTAGACTCGACACAACTCTTGGAGGAGTCGGATTTTGATTCGGTGATGGCGGTGTTGCCTGGTTATCTTCCTGGCTTCCATGACGGTAAGTTTGTCGCTTTGTCATATAATCCCGACCGTATGGCTCGTCAAGTTGGATTTGATCAGAGGATTCCTCCAAGGTTTCCTCCAAGGTTTCCTCCTTGGGGAAGTTCTGACGTCGGGGATGTCGCCGCCAGCTTTGATCGTTTTGTCTTCAAGGACCGGCACGCCTGAGTAATCAAGGAATCAACTTTTTGTTTAGACAACCCATTCTCGAGCGTCCTTTGGCGGTTACTGAGGGCTCCCATGAATATCAGCTCTTCATGCGTTGTCGAGCTTTGAATTTCCTTTTGCGTGAGTTATCTTCTACCCGCGACTTGTCTCGCGAAGATCTTCGGGCACATCATGCGTCTGGCAGGATCAAGCTTGATGATACCATAGCCGCCGCATACCGTCTTTGCTTGGGTACCAAAGGTCGTCCTTTGGAGCCCTTGGTGACTTCCTGGGATCCCCCTGAAGGTTATGATCCCATAAGACCAAAGAAAGGATCGAAGTCATTTTCTGACCGCAAGCCCCCTCGACTAGATGTGGTCAGGCAAGCCGTTAGTCCTTTGGCGGTGCAGGTACTTGCTTCCCCTCCTCGCTTATTCTCTTCTTTTTTTTCGTCATTTTTCATTCATCTTCTCTTAAAATAAGTAGCGGGGATCACATTCTCAGGAAGCTACTCTCTCCAATCCCGTGGGGTGGAAGCCCCCTTCTTACGTAATGGAGGAGTACCTGAACATGCCCGAGAGTGATTAGACTGAGAAGAGCCTCGCCAAAATGGCTAAGCGGGAGGCGGCTAAATTGTCTTCTCCGCGCCCTTGTTCTTCTGTTAATATTTCGTCTTTACGACCCCTACAGGCTCGGCGAAGAAGCACGTTGCAACCTCCCAGGAGTCCTAGTGGTAGCCCAACTCCCTCGTTCGTAGACCGGGTGAGGAACCTTGGGGTTGATCTTTCAGAGGGGACCGGCTGGATATCCCCACGTCTTCACATATCATTAGTCCACCCACTTCGGGTTTAGACTGTTCGTGCTAGGGGTGAAGCTCCAGTGTCTCTTAGTGCCATTTTACGATCAATGAGCCCATCTGGGTCTAACCGGTCAGTTTTTGGTGGTCATCATCCCACATGGAGCCACCGGTTGATAATCTTAAAGGTAACTTACACAACCCCCTATTTAATACGTGTCTTCATTCTTCTCATTCTTCCCTCCTCTCCTTTGCCCTTTTTTTTTTTTTAATAAATCTGAGTATTCCTTTGTAATGACATTCATTCCTTGTTTTTCAGATCCTGCCAGTGACTCTGAGTCGTCCTATGGCTCCTCCACGTCTCGTCGTGAATTTACTGATCTTTCGCTCGACTCAGTCACTCCGAAGGTTAGTTTCCTATTATGTATATGTATATATATACTTTTTTTCCGTGTTGTTTCCGCACACCTGTTAATACTCGCTTTTTGCACTAGGATATGTGTAACAAACGCAAGGAGGCCGCCAGACCTGAAGGCTCCAACGCGGATGGTGTCCGGCGTGTGGTCCCTGGCGACAACTGGTCTACTAAGCGTGCCCGGACAGATGGTGGTGGTTCTTCTTTGGTTACTCCTTCGGAGAACCGAGATGATACACCTATCGCAGCGGAAGTCCCTAACGTGCCAACACTACCTCGTTTCCCCTTAGTGGCGAGTGCTGTCGAGGCTGGGGTAGATCCTACTACCCATACGCTAGTCTATGGCTTTTGGGTGCAAACTGCCTTCGCCACCACTTACAGGGACATCGTGGAGCGCAGTGGTGGCCACATGGTGAGAGCGGATCTTTTAGACATCCGGACTTTGTGTTATATGACTAAAACCTTTTAGAGGTCGCCGACCAACTCACGCGGGTAGGGGATGATCCTGTTGATGCTGCGGTAATGCGTGGCTGGGAGACTACCGTTCAATCAGCGATCAACATTAAGTTCCCAATAGGGTGGTTATAGGAGCTATTGATGAAGGTGAAAGATCGTAATGATCCCCGCGTTCAACTTACAAGTCAGATCACCAAGCTGGAGGAGGAGTTAGAGAAGCGTTCCAAGACGACTGCCAACATGAAGAAGGCGCTGAATCAATTGGTTTCCGATGTTGGGTGGCTAGCGACGAAGTGATACGGGCTGTGACCGTGGAGGAAACAGTTCGCACGGAGCTTGAGAAGAAGCGACATGAGTTATCCTCACTCCAATCCGTTTAACGCACTTCTTTGTTTCTCTTTGGTTATGTTGAACCCTTCCTGTCTCTTGGATAATAATTTATTTATTTTTTGTGTTTTTTTTTTTTTTGTCTGTCGCGGGATATTAACGTTGTGTTTGGTTATTAATTTGTTATTGGTGTTTCCTAAGTCTTATCATTCTTAGCTCCATGATTTAGTGAGGCGCCGGCTGCCCTTACTTACTCCCTTTTTGTTTGGTTGGGTGGGAGAGGGTGTATGGTCGTTGGTTAAACGCGCTTACTCCCCCTCTCTTTTGTATGATTGAGTAGGGTGTCGATCGAGGGTGTCGATTGAGCGATCCTATTCCTCTTGTTGAGATTGCTAAATAGGGTGGGTGGAGCATGTAGTTAAACGCGCCTACTCCCCCTATCTTTTTGCATGATTAAGTAGGGCGTGGGTTGGACGCGCATACTTTCCCTCTTTTCTTCTTCTATCGTCTTTGCTCTTTGTCTTTTTTTTTGTATGGTTGGGGATGGCATCGGTTAAACGCGCCTATTCCCCCTCTTTTTTGAATGATTGAGTAGGGCGTCGTTTGGGCGCGTCTAACCCCTTCTTTTTAAAGTAATTGGTAGGTGGAGGGTGTGGTAAAAACGCGCTTATTCCCCCTCTCTTTCTGTATGATTGGATAAGACGTTGGTTAAAACGCGCCTATTCTTTATATTTTTGTGGCTGATCGGGGTGGGCTAGGCAGGGCTCCTTTGGCATTCTCGTAGCCTTTGGTATGTTCGTCAGCCGACCAGGCGTCTTTGGCATTCCTGTAGCCTTTGGTAGATTTATCAGCCAACTAGGCCCCTTTGGAATTCCTGTAGTGTTTTGGATATTTGTCAGCCGACCAGGCGCCTTTGGCGTTTCTGTAGCCTTTTGTAGATTTGTCAGCAGACCAGGCGCCTTTGGCATTCATGTAGCCTTTTGTATGTTTCGTCAGCCGACCGGGTGCCTTTGGAATTCCCGTAGCCTCTTGTAAATTTGTCAGCCGATCGGGCGCCTTTGGCATTCCCGTAGCCTTTTTTATATTCGTCAGCCGACCAGGCGCCTTTTGAATTCTTGTAGCCTTTTGTATGTTTCGTCAGCCGACCGGGTGCCTTTGGCATTCCCGTAGCCTTTTGCATATTCGTCAGCCGACCGGGCGCCTTTGGCATTCCCGTAGCCTTTTGTATATTCATCAGCCGACCGGGTTCCTTTGGCATTCCCGTATCCTTTTGTAGATTTTTCAGCCGACCAGGCTCCTTTGGCATTCATGTAGCCTTTTGTAGATTTGTCAGTCGACCAGGTGCCTTTGGCATTCCTGTAGCATTTTGTAGATTTGTCAGCCGACCATGTGCCTTTGGCATTCCTGTAGCCTTTTGTAGATTTGTTAGCCGACCAGGCGCCTTTGGCATTCCTGTGGCTTTTTCACATTATACTATTCATGGGTTCCAGAAAGAGAAATAATTCTTACTATAAAAGGGATTGTTTACAAGCTAACTGTGGTTCACTTTTCTACATTTTCCCTCCTTTTTTTTTCACTTTCGCTCTTTATTTCGTCTTTTTTTTTCGCAGCTTAATGGCGGGGAAAGGGGTCATATTCAATTGCTTGCTTGGTTGCCTCAAGTTCTCCAGAGGTGCGCTTTCGTTCAAATATGCTCCTTATGGCGAAACATTCCTCTGTTGGGTGTACCAACCTTCGATGGTAGTGGCAATATTTAGTTACATTTGTGTCCATTTTGTTGATGTCTACCACTGTTGGGGGCAACTGGATTTCCTTTCTCATCACCCATTGGTTCAGTAGTTCGATTGCGTGCTCTCTGCTGCAGGGAAGGGGGTGGTGGGTTTTAGTCTCGCCTGGTCCATCCGCTTCTCCCTTGGCCTCCGCCAACTGTTTGGGACTGGTCTCTTCTCTCCTTATTAGTGTTGGACCTCACATTGGGCGGCGCTTCAGATAAGGTGTTAACTGTGTAGCGCCAGGAAGGGTCTGTTGGCATTTCTTCTATGAAGTCGGCGATCCTCTCCGTTGCTTCTTCTAGCTCGACGAAAGTCTAAAACTTGAAGTTGATTAAACTTCCTTTGAAGGCTGGTATCATTCCTCGTACACATATTTCAACAAGCGCCCTTTCGTTAACGTCTTCGTGACAATCT
This sequence comes from Papaver atlanticum, assembly GCA_023531105.1. Classification (NCBI taxonomy): domain Eukaryota; kingdom Viridiplantae; phylum Streptophyta; class Magnoliopsida; order Ranunculales; family Papaveraceae; genus Papaver; species Papaver atlanticum. The sequence continues at coordinate 732,548 of JAJJMB010014053.1, forward strand.
AGGGCTAGACGCCGGAACCGCAAGATGTATTTTCCTATTTCCTCTCCTATCCTCTGACCGCTCTTGCTTAAATCTATTGTCGTGATTTTCCTCTTGACTGAATAGAATTTCCCAAGGAAAAGTGCAGACATGGTTGGCCAAGAATCCACACTTTCCGCCTTTAGATTGTCATACCAAGTAAATGATGTACCTGTTGGTGACTTAGGGAACTCCCTCAGACACAACTTTCCATCGGAGACCTTATCATTCATTGCTAATAGGAATCAGCTGAGGTGTTCCCGCGCGTTCCCTTGTCCATCGTATGTCTTGAATTTCGGAGAAGTGTAGTCCTCGGGGTATTGATATTCTCGGATGCCTGTTGGGTATGGACTGCTTACGAGGCAGTGATTGTCTTGTTTTATCACGTAGTAATTTTGTTCTAAATACTTTGCCATCTCTTCCTGTGACATTGTTGTCGTATTGACATTTGTGTGTCCCTCGCCCCTTGTTGCTTATTTGGGTGTGCTCTGACCCGCTATTACTGCTTGTGCTATCCAGTCTTCTAGCTCCTGCTTTCCTTGCAAGCACTCTTCTAACTCCTTTTGTATGTCTTGCAGGACTGGAGATGGTAGCTTTGGCAGCTGGATCACTTGCATGCTCTCCTTCCTTGCGCTTATCTCTTTGTTTTGGGATCCGCATCCTATTGGTTGCTTGATGGTGTCTTGGAATAGTATTTCCTATTCGCTATCCTCGTCATCTATTGTTACTTTGTCCATGTTGATGGGTTGATTGGTCAGTTGATTTTCTGTCGCGCCAGAATTAGCGCCTCCTAGGTGTGTCATGGTGTGCTAGGCACGAGCCTCCGGGTGTGGTCGTCAAATGTTGATGAGTGGTTTTAGTTTTGGTTCTACCCGTCCTAGTCACACCAAATGACCTCAATTTACTAGGAATGGTAGGAGAGAGAGTTGCCTTTCTATTGTACTTTTTCCTTCCTTATATAGACTTTCTAGAAGTCCTTCCTTTTATGACATCATGACATGTCCTAAACCTCCCTAATTACTACTAATGTCATTCCTTCTCTAATATGACCTCTCCTTCTGTGTTAATTCCTCCTTTATCCCTTTTGCTCCATGGATATTTTCCTACTGGACTTGGGCTTAGTCCCCAAGTCCCCACATCTCGTACCTGGCCCGCCTCCTCTTTAGGGGTACCCTGAACCCGCTAAGGGGTATTATTTTTCATGTATCAACATAGATCAAAAAGTTAGAACTCTCAGTAATCAACTCCATGATCTTAATAATATTCCTAATTCTTCAAACAATGTGGAATCGATTAAACAAGTAGAGTTTGACCTAGAACACTGGCAAAAAGTTCAAGACGATTTTTATGCCCAGAAATCTAGACAAGAATTCTTTAAATCCTTTGATAAGAATACTGGTTTTTACCATAATTATGCCAATAGGAGGAAGCACTTTAATCACATTAGTGCGCTTAAATTGGATAATGGGCAGTGGGTTAATGATAGAGCTGGTCTTGAAACCATTTTGGTAAACCACTTCATTTCTATAGGGACTACTTCAAATCCATATAGAAATCCTGAGATTCTCAATTGCATAGACCCTTGTATTTCAAATAGTGATAATTAAAACCTTCTTAGACCATTTATTAAGCAGGAAATTATTGATAATATTAACCAAATGACTCCATGGACTGCCCCAAGGCCCTATGGTTTCCCACCTGGATTTTATAAAGAGAATATTGATTTCTTAATAAACAATGTTTGGAAAACAGTTAACAGTTTTTTTGATTCCAAACACCTTTTAAAAGAGATGAACCACACTTTCCTGACTCTAATCCCCAAAATAAATAATCCCCTGACTCTAATCCCCAAAATAAATAATCCTTCTAGTGCAACTAAGTTCGGACCTATATATTTGTGTTTCTCTAATTACGAAATCATCTCTAAGATTATTATAAATAGATAAAAAACCATTATTAAGTAAAATCATAAGCCCATTTCAGGCTGCTTATGTTCCTGGCAGACATATCTAGGATAATGTAGTTATTGCTCAAGAATTGGTGCACATAATGAAAAGGAAAAGGAAAAAGGACAAATGGGGAGTCATGGGCGTTAAACTAGACATGTCTAAAGCCTTTGATTAAGTTGAATGGCCATTCCTTATAGATATTCTTAGAGCATTTGGTTTCTATAAACACTGGTGTGATCTAATTCATCAATACATTAGTACTACTAGCATATCTATTATGTTAAATGGTTTTCCATGCAAATCTTATATACCAAGAATGGGTCTGAGACAAAGAGATTCCTTGTCTCCATACCTGTTCATTATTTTCATGGAATCTTTTTCTAGGTATCTCATTCATGCATAAAAAAATCATCTCATTCATGGATTAAAGGTAACCAAAAAAGCCCCGAGTATAAGTCACCTACTTTTTGCAGATGACTGCCTCATCTTTGCTAAAGCATCTCATGCTGAAGCAGGTAATTTATTGAGTTTGATCAAGGACTTTACTAGTTCCTCAGGCCAAGCGATTAATCTCCAAAAATCAGGATGTTTATTTAGTAAAATGTTCACCCTGATCATGTTGTTTTTCTTATAAATGACTTAAAGGTTAAGAAGATTGCTTAAGATGAGAAGTACCTAGGCATTTCTCTTTTCATATATAGGTGTAGATCAGATTCTTTTAACCATCTCAATGAGCATTTTGATAAAAGAGTAGCTAAATGGAAAGGAAAACACTTTGATCAGGAGGTAGGTTTGTAATGGTCCAAAATGTGTTAAAATCTTCACCTATTTATCACATGAACACTTTTACTATTCCTGAAAATCTTATTAACAGTATGGAGTCCTCTTAAAGAGACTTATGGTGGGGTAAGTCTATGATATGGGGGTATTTATTTGAAGGGCTGGCCGAGGATATGTACACATAATATCAGGGAGGTTTGGGTTTTTGAAATCTCAAATATGTCAATATGTCTATTTTAACTAAAATTGCTTGGAATCTATTTCACAACCCCGATGCTCTATAGGTGGTTATTCTGAGATGTAAGTATTTTAAAAATTGTCATCCTCTTCATTGTCCCAAGAAGGTGGATTGCTCTTGGGCTTGGAGGAGTATATGTCGTGGTCAAGATGTCATTCTGCATAACTCCATTTGGGAGGTTAGGGATGGTGGGAGCATATTGGATTTTAGAGATAATTGGATATCAAATGCTAGTGATCCTAAGTTTGTAGCTAATCCTAATCCAAATTTTACTGTTTCTGCTTTCATTGATAGAGACACTAAAACATGGAAATATGATCTTGTTAGAGCTTTTTTCACTCCACAGAATGCAAAGAATATTCTTGACTCTAGGATTCCTCTCTCAGGTAGTGATAGACTTATCTGGGAACATTCTAAGAATGGCATGTTCTCAGTTAAATCAACCTACTAATTTCTTGCCAAATTGCCTATATGAATAATCCTCAAAGTAGTAATCCATTTTATAAATCCTTATGTAGACTACCCATCTTACTAAAAGTTCTTTTTTTTTTCTTCTGGAAGTGTCATGAGAGTATTCTCCCAGCTAAATTTGTTCTTTCCAGGTTTGTAAATGGTCTCTTGCAACATGTGCAATTCAGGTCTTATTGAAGCCCTGAACATATTATTTTTGACTGTGTGTTTTCAAAGTGAGAAGACGAGGGTACCCAAATACACCACAATCTTTTATTTACCAACCTATAAGTCCTTTACCAAGTGTGATCCTCTATGGACAGAATCGAGACAATACAACAACAAGATCACTTGTGTGATTGACTATGGATTCAAGATCGAGACGATACGACAACGAAGTGATCACTTGATAATAGGTACAGTAATAAACCGAAACTCTAATTATAATAAAATAATTATAATGCGGAATAATAAAGTAAATGGCACAACAAGATTTTTTAACGAGGAAACCGCAAATGCATAAAACCCCGGGACCTAGTCCAGTTTTGAATACCCTCAGAATTAAGCCGCTATACAAAATATAATCCAACTTCGTATAGTTGAGACCAAGTAGACTACCCCTAGCTACTTAGTTTCCTCAGTATCCATACGCCTTCGACTTCTAGAGTCACGCACGTGAATCACCAATCCTTTAGATCATATTCCAAACAGTAAAGGATAAATCTGTTTGGTAACCATTCTATTCAATCTTGGTAATAAGATATTATGAGTTGTTGACAAAGTCTCTTCTATTTAATCTAATAAACTGCTTTATCTGGTTAGATCAATCTATCTTTTGATTACCGAAATAATCAAACTCTAGATTTACAATCAATCAATATAGATCTCAAAGAGAAACTATAAGGTGATGCCGATCTCGTGTAACTAATCAATCAAGTCTATCAAAGATAAACACGATTCTAGTTGGATCCCAGCCGATCAAGGTTTGTGCACATAATTCACAAGATACGAAAACTAATAAGAAAAACTTCGTCGTCTTCAAATATTCTATTGCCTTCAATAACCTTCACAAAACAACTTGAATCCTCTTGTGATCAATAACGCACATAACGGAGTCTGTTAACAATGGATTATCACAAGATGTCTTTAGATATGAAGATGGTTCCAAAGATCCCTTCGATACTTTGATCTAGTTTGAGTGAGCCTTATATCAATCAAATCAATAATTGAAAACTACAATAACAATGCAATTATCTAGTTTCCCACCAATGGTACTCGTAGATCTTCTTGATCCCACAAAAGTCTTCAAATGAGCAGTCGTAAGAGATTTCGCCTAATTAGGGTATGTTCCTCTCCAGATAGACGGCTCCACTAGAAACAACAAGAATGAAGTTTTCCTGGCTCTAAGGATGGTTTGCAAGAAATGCAAACTCAAGTATTTATACACCAAGGTTGTTTGGACAATAAGGTAATTCCAAAACCGAAAATATTCTCAAGATATTCACATTAAAGTACTTAATTTCGGTTTTCCTGTTTCCACTTAAATGCCAAACCATATTTTCGAAAACTCTTGTAGAAAACTTCTATTATTTGTCTAGCACATTGATCAATAATATTTTCCATAGGATATGCTTTAATTGCTGGTAATTAAAACATATATGATGCAAATTATAATTAAATGTTTTTCACTTTTTCAACCTGGGATCACCTTGAGTATCTAGGAATATCTTTGAACAATTAATGATAAGAGTTATGTACATGTTCAAATAATGTCGACATCTAGAAGCTTCTCATCTTAGCAAACCTGAAACCCTAATTCACATACATCGTGAAGAAATATGTGAATCATGGAAACTTGGTTTTTCTCATGGAACTGATTATACCATCACTCCAAAATATGTTACACCTTGCTTCCCGAATAAAGGTTGTAATCTGTTATAACTTTCTTCCCGAGGTAGCTTGGGTAGATTGTGAATGATTACAACTAACTTCACAATTCATCTTGTGACCAATTATACCTTGGATCCAAAAGTAACTTGTGACCGGTTACAACTTGCATTCCAATATAGCTTGTGATTGGTTACACCTTGATTTCTATAGTAACTTGTGACCGATTACAACTAGCTATATTATGTAGGCTATGACCGGTTATACCATAAATCTCAACAAGTTAAGATAGGTTCTACCTTCTCATCTTATATTGGCCATTCTAAAGATATTCAATAAAGAACCTGACCAATCATGATTTCAAGGGTTCTTTAGTGCTATTCCAAGGTTCTGCGTAGATAGTTAGGGTCTGGAGTAAAGGTTTTGTGGGTACACCTCTTGTAAACCCTCCCGAGACTATAACTCGGCCACTAGGGCCACCTAGTTGTTCAAAGGCTTGTTGCACACGCTAAGTGCAATCGCGATGCCTGCGACAGTGAGTTAGGATTTTATTTTCTAGATTAGATTTGCTCGAGGACTAGCAAATAATAAGTTTGGGGGTATTTGATAGACACATTTTTGTGTCTAAATTGTCCTCAATTTTCTGTATTGTTGGTACTCGGTTTTATACTTATTTTGCCGTTTTGTGTGTTTGTAGGTATTTTTGGGCAATAAACATTTTTGGAAAATTCGGCTCGAAAAGTTGTTAAAAGCACCGCGGAGGACACTTGCTAAACGGACCCCTACTTTGGATAAGGGGCACCTCAATTGATAAGGGGCACCCACTTGATATTCGCACCTAAGCAGCTGGTTAAGGGGCAACTTCATCCTCTCCGTTTAAATTTCTTGTTTTTGGCGGGAATATTTTGCATCACACAGGCAGATTTTGGATCGAGATTTAAAGATGTTTTAGAGAGACTCAATGGCTGAGATTGTTTCGGATGACTTGATTTGGCCTAACAGGCTTGGTATGGGTCTCTGTTTTGATTGAATTTGGCTAGATAATTCGTGTTGAAGTAACGCATGGAAGTTACATGTTTTCTCGTGAGAACAGAGTTGGAGGTGTGCTCGGGATGATTGTGTTTTATTTTTGGAGGGTTAGCGTGTGTTTTGAGCATGTTTAGCACCATATGATTCGTGTACACATTCATTTGATGCGTGATTAAGTAAATATTGACAGCTGCCCACACGAAAGTATGAAAAAAGGAAACAAAATGTTATCGAGTTATGAGAGAATATTTGGGTGTTTAATGCGATATTTGGAGGTTCTGTCGAGTATATTTAGGGTGCTGGGGACTCAGAGAAGACTATGGAGAGTTAGGTGATAGACGCATTATTGTGTCTAATATGTCTCAATTGTATATATTGTTAGTGTTCGATTTTGTATTTATTTTGTTATTTGATGTCTTTGTAGGTATTTTTAGAGAAATAAGCTCTTGCGGCGAAATTGGCTCGAAAAGTGGTGTTTTACACCCCAGGATAGAGTACTAAAGGCACCCCAGAAATGCACCGGAAGCACCCCAAAAATGTGTCGGAGGAACCCCGGAAAAATTACTATCTACGCCCAAAAATTACTATTTAAACCCCATAAGACAAGTGCTAAAGGGACACCCGTGCAGGATTAGGGGGATGACATGTTCTTCTCAAATTCAAAAAATGAATTTTGGCGGGAAAATATTTTCATTAACAGCAGAATTTCGATCGGATGTTTGGACGTGATTTAGTGAGATTCAATCCCTGAAACTTAGTGGGTAGACGTGATATGACTATAGAAAGCTAGTATGGGTGATTTTATCGATCAAATTTGGCTGGATAACTTGGTTTAATCCAAACAGGGAGTTGGAGGAAAAACATGAGCTTGCATGAGTTGTGAGAAATTTAAACGTGTACTGCACGTGCTTGGAAGATTTAATCGATATTATAGAGCGTGAAGAAGGTATATAAGGAAAGAAATACAGCTGCAGATGCGTGAAAATCAAAATCAATGAAAAAAATGGAAAAAAATATACCCGAGTAAAAGAAGATTATTTGTAGTTAATGGAGGAGATTCAATGTCGAAATGATGTATAAATAGGTTCCTAGGATCACATAGAAGGGGTGTCGAGAGTTTGGAGCCGAGAGGAGAGCTCAGGAGGCGTGAATCAAGATTTTTCAAAACTCTGTTATTGCTGCTACTGCTGCTCGTGAAGAACAGGGAAACAACGACGGTTTCTTCAACTGGTTGTAACAGTTTCTTCAACTGGTTTGCAACATTTATCTTCGTTGTAACAGTTTCTTCAACTGGTTTGCAACATTTATTTTCATTGTAACAGTTACTTCAACCTCTTCTGCAACATTTATCTTCAGATTTGTAACGATTATCTTCATCATAACAGTTGAGAGTTGAAACAGTTGGTCTGTAACGCACCTGTGCTGTTGCAGATTTCCTGTTTCATTATTTTCTCTTCTTGTAAACACTTTTTGAGCCATGAATACATATTTTGAGTGTGTTTTCGACATGATGAGTTAAACCCCAACACTGGGACGACGGAGGAGGCCGAATTTCATACATGGGTAAATTTATTTTATGACTTTTGCACTAATATTAATTGAAATATGATTTGATTAAATTGGTTGTCATTTGATTAGATGGGTCATGCTTAGCTTAGATGATTTGATGTCCCATGCTTAACATTTACAATCAATGTTTTGAGAATCTACCTTGGCAAAAAATAGAGTCCATGTTTATATTTTTTGAGCTAAAATTGTTGAGAATAAATAAGTGAACCTTATGTTTTGAAGATTGGCTAAATCCTTAGTCCCAGTACCTCTCGCCCATTGTTTAATATTTTTGTATATATTTATTTAGTATTTTTTAAAACTTTAATCTCTACAAATCCGAGTGAACGACAACCTCATTTTTACTACAACTTCAAATTACATCATTAGGGAGTAGCAGAGAGCTGAGGCCGGAGAAAGTTGCAGAAGCCATTGCTGCACTTTCGGGTGAAGAAGAAGACGAAGAATAGATCACTGTTTTAACAGGCCTATCATCTTTTCTTTGTAACAGTTACTCAATTGTGACAGTATATTCTGTAACATCCAAAAAGCGTTACGAATCTCTGTTCTATTATAATTCTTCAATAAAAACACCTTTTTGAGCAATGAATTATCTTTTTGAGTGTGTTTTTACTATGTGGAGCTAAACCCCAACGCTGGGACAATGGAGGAAGCCGAATATCATACATGGGTGAATTTATTTTATTCTTTTTATGACTTTTGCACTTATTTTAAATTGATTTATGATTTGAATTAATTAGTTATTATTTTATTTGATGGGTCATGCTTGCTTAAATGTTTGATGTCCCATGCTTACGATTTATAACTAATATTTTTAGAATCAACTTTGGCAAAAATAAGAGTCCATGTTTTTATTTATTGAGCTATAATTGCTGAAGAAAAAATAATTAAACCTCATGATATGAATTCGGTGAAATCCTAGTCCCAGTAACTCTCGCCTTTTTATATTATTTTTGTATATGTTTATTTTTATTTAAATTTAATCTTCACAAGTCTTAGAGTTCGAATCCTTATTACTACAACACAATTAAAATTTGATCAAGAAGGCAAGGGATGTTTTCTTAATTGCCGGGAGCATATGGAAAGATAAATTCTCTTGCGTCTTCTAAGGAAAAACTTTAAATTATCATGCCACAGCTAGACAAGGTCTTAAGCTAGTCAATGACACAAGATGTATTTGAGTAATACTGACTCTCAGGAAACTATTAGTCCAGCTCGTGTAGAAGAAAATAATCTATCAACAATCATAAGATCCTTACCAAATGATTGCTATATTATTTTTAGTGATGCTATTTTTGATAAGAATTCTAACTTATCGGGAATTGGATTGGTTATGAATGACACTGCAGGTACTTTCCTTGGATGCAAAAGCAGTGTCTGTGAAGAATGTAGAGGAAGCTGAAAGTCTCACCTTATTGGAAGCAGTAACGTGGGCTAAGGAAAAAGGACTGGAGAAAGTGTGCTTTGTCAATGATGCGAAAACAGTCATTGACTCTTTTAATTACAATAATAACCAATTATTTTGGTATAATAGCAGTTCAGTCTTAGATGGTTGTAAAACAATTATTTTTAGCTTTTCTTTTGCTAAGTTTGAATTCTTACGTAGGAAACATATTGTTCTTGCTGATCAAGTAACTAGCAAATTTTAGTAGAAGGTCTAGAACCTCAGGAGAATGGATGGTAAATCTCCCTGAATTTCTCAACTCTACTATGTAATCCGTTTCTTTCTCAATAAAATTTCTTTTCTATCAACAAAAAAGAAGATCATATTAATCAGTCTTATTTTTTAAACTTACTGTAACACATAAACAAGGAACGTGGAAATTGGGTGCATACAGTCGAAGAAAAGATATCCTAGTAGACAGTAACTTTGTATATTGTTCATTTTTTTGTTTAGGTATTTGATTGTGTTGGTGGTAATAGCTGCACATTCCCAAGTGTTCGATTCAGTTTGTATGCAATGGTGGTTGGTGACATAGTAGGTTGATTTGATAAAAATCCAAATGTCTTTTCTGTTTTTTCAATTATAGATGATTAAAAATTTTGTGGTTAAACTTAGATAAAACCTGGATGAAACTGGTTTCATCCTGCATATTCTGACAAGAAAACATATTTCCTAGAGTAACTAGCATATGTTATTACTTGATTCACCAACATCCTTTGTATTGTGCTTATTCTTTGTTCTTAATTCACCAACAGTCTTATCCTGCTCCTGCTTCCTGTAACAACCAAATCATATTTCATTCGTAACGACCACCAAACCTGGATGAAACCCGACCCATCCTATGAAAACATATAACATAAGATGTATAAAATTTTCATCCAATAACACATTATGAAATCAGCTTCATCCAATAGTAACAAAAATCCAGTATAATGATACAAGATGAAACTAGGTTCATCCAGTATGATTGCCAGTTAAAGAAATACAACAAAAGTATGGCTATATACGATGCAATAACATACATGACACAACCAAACATCCAACCATGGTATATGTATCTACATGAAAACAGGGAAGCAAAGGACAAGGGGAAAATTTATTCTAATAAAATACAAACAAATAAGAACCTAAAGAAATTTTGAAGAAATTTCGGGTATAATAGTAGAGTTCTGACTTGTTTCAGCCACACTAGCTACATACACACTTCCATCCATTTCCCTTCAAGTTTCTTCACAAGGAGGGTTGTGAATGAAACTACTGGACTTGCTTCACTGTGGGAAAAAAAGGCGTGAAATGAACTAATCGGGATGCCATGATTTCTTGGAGAATTTCGCTTAACCTGTATGGTTTCATCCAATAATAATACAAGATAATGCCATGTTTCATCGAATGTCAACACAAGATGAAACCAGTTTCCTTCGATAGAAAAACATGATGAAACCTATTTCATCTAGTAATAATACAAGATGGAACCAGTTTCATCCAGTGACAATACATGATGAAACCATAAAATGCGCAGTATACACTAAGGTGATAAAAATCAACAAAATGTAAACATGTACTCAATTGCATCAGATTCTATATCAAGATCTAAACAAATTCAGCAGACTATAAACTAGCATGTATACAAATACATCAAAAGAAGAAATTAGGTTCAAGAAACTCACTCATCTTACAAAATTGATGGAAGAAAAAACCCAAATTCTTTTTATTTTCAATCAATTTGAGAAATCTTAATTCAATTAGGGCATTTGAAGAAAAAATATATATCAATGTTTGTGGTGTTGTCGATTATGGTGTTGTTGGTGTTTGTGGTGGTGGAAAAAGATAGTGGAGGAGTATGATGTTGTCGATGATGATGGTGATATCGATTACGGTGGTGGTGGTGGTGGTGGTGGAGACAGATATGAAAGAAGACGATGTCGTCGCTTGTGGTGGTGTAGCCGGAGAAACATAATAGAAGAGATAACATTATAGATGATGTTGTTGCTACTTGCGGTGGAGGAGATGGTGTAGATGATGATGTCGATGATGGAGAAGGAGATGATGCCTTTAGGAAAGTTTTTTTTTTTTTTTTTTTTTTTTTTTTTTTTGAAGATAAATATGTCTTAGGGAAATAGATACAAGGTATAACTGTTTGTTTAAAATCAGGTGACACTCGTCCATTTCACCCAACACAAAATTTTACTCATCTATTAGAATCTGGTTTTGAAGGTTTCTGAGTAATTAACCCATTTCTGTAAAATAAAAGAGTTAAAAGTGAAAAATAATGAGTAAAACTGAAAATTTGGAAATGGTAACTAACTATTTGTTCAAAAATCACACGAAAACTGAGTTTCCGTAAAGTAACTCCCTTTAGAGTAACAAAGGATTTCACCACATTAAGAGAAACGAAAGACCATAGTAATTCGATTTCACTACAATTAAGTTATAGCAATGAGGAATCCAACACTTGGCCTTAAAATGAAAGACAGTTTTGTACAAATCCAAAAAGAAAAAAACAAGGATTATAAACAGATGTACCCCTAGTATTATACCCGATAGACAAATCTGCCCCCGTTTTTTTTCACTTTTACAAATATAGGCCTGTTTTCACTTTTCCATTTAAAAAAGTTAATTTAGTCAATTTCTCATGCATTTTGGTCAATTTTTCGTTGACTGAGATTAGTTGACAACACAAGATTATTGTTCTGCATTTTGGTCAATTTTTCGTTGACTGAGATTAGTTGACAACACAAGATTACTGTTCTGCCCTTTAGTCGATTTCATGTATCTACCCACTAGGGAATCAAAGCCAGTTTAATGTTCTTAAGGAATCAGCATAGTGGTGGTTGTAGAATAATGTACCATTCATAATTATCTTCCTTCTTATGATGATAATATAATAAATACATACCTTACCTGGCATGACATGACATGACTACGGAAACACGTTTTAAGTTTTGTGGAGACTGTACATCAAGGGGTGGAATATCAACCCATTGCATCAGTTATAAAATTTCATTCCAAGCGGATCCAACAACTCCATAGACCAAATGGTTCTTTTCTGACTCAAAAGAGGAATTCGTATCATAACATTTTATGCATGTGGTTCATATGAGGTTAGACAAAATGGTAAGCAAATAAACATGTCTGTAATTTCAAAAAAAAAAAAATCCTTACAGTTACATTTGTTTCATAGTTGGCAGACCATTCCAGCTGTAACAGATACATTACGAACTAATTAAATACTGTACTGCAATCCGGTAAAATTAGCTGGTGTACCAATGTCGAACCATTTTATTTTATTGGTTTTAGGGACAGTAAGATTTATTAGAAATTACCTTGAAACTCCAACAACAATCAAAGGTATCGTATTAAGGAACTCAAACTCCCAACTTCAGTTTTGGTGGTGTTGATGCTCCAGCAACTTCAGATCAGCTGCTGTGGAGCAATTCCTAAATATATATGAAAATTGCAATTCTTGCCAAACGAAACAGCTGGAACCCACCATTGTATAGATGAAACACTATAAAGAAGAACCAATTGTAATGTTTAACAGTCTACCATACCTCGACCAAGCAAAAGATTTGATTTTGATCTTTATTCAGGTTAGTTTCCACTTTGTTATTCATTCCTACTATTAACAAAAGCTCTTTGTCATGACAACTTCATGTATATTAAGTATTAACACATCATAGCAAATGAGCAGGTGCATAACCTCGTTGTCATCACGAAAAAAATAACTATTTGAGATTTCTTCAGTAGTGGTCCAAGCACAACATAAAAATCAAACATGCACAATAATTCCGGCCATGTCAACGGGTTCAACTGTTTTTCGCAGATGCATATACTGAATCCCCAAGTCTGACACAAATCAAATAAGCAAAAATATATTTAAAAAAAAACAACATTTTGTGCCATGCATGCATATCTCTTACAAAGAATAATTTGATTTTTTTTTGAAACTTGCAGCCATATGCATGGAAACTGAACAGGGGACTCATTCTTTTACCACGAAGTCCCTCCGTGTTTTCACTACATCCCATCAGAGAGCATACAGTTTCTATTAAAATTGAATATAATTCCAATTTATAATCTCATCATGAACGTAATCTACATTCTATGCTAATGAAGCATTTAGGAATAGCTGTAAATAATGCAATTCATAGTAAGAGATTCAAGAACCACCACTACCAGACCCCAAAACTACCACATATCAACCACATGCACCGACCACTGAATTACCTTACATCTCGTCGCCGGCATCTAATGGAAGGGCATCTAAAATTAGTATGATTATCAAAAAAGATTTCACTATCACTTTCTAAAAATATATTGTGCTTCTAAAATTATACCTTTCTGAAAACTGTATTAGCGTAGAAACATCTCTTTATGTAATCTGCAGCATTAGTATCTGAATAAAAATGAAAGAAGATAAGTAACTAATGAAACTAATGGTGTAAAAGTAGTTCATTAACACGGACAGATAAATAAGCTAAAAGAGATCAAGTTATACATCAAGATGTGTGTGCATAGGAAGACGAAAGATCAATTCCATAACTAACTTACAGAACTGAAGTTCTATAATTTCCTTTGTAGATAGTTTAGTGCGGAACTGGTCTTTGCTTCTATCAAGGCTACCTCAGCATAGAAGTTTATTTACGTTTGTCCACTGTTGTTTCTCATGTTTTTTATGAATTTGTTTATGTATTAGATTTGTATTGAAATTACTAATAATGGCGAGCTATGTCTAAGGAGTGAGTAGTGGAAGAAGGTAGAGTTCTGACTTTCTGAAAGCAATTGCTTAATGGATAAATGTGAACATTGCTTTTCTTCTATCACAAAGAGGAATCTGCAACCGGTAGGACCAACCTTGTAATTTGAGAATCAAAACAATATCTGACTAACATAAGAATATAGTCATAGTTCATTATTGATGATAAATAAGTTCAAAATGTTGTGCGGCAATTGACTATGCAAAACAAAGAGCACATATATCTACAGTTGGGTAACTTCCTATGCATGATTTATAACTAAAGCAACATACCTTAATGAAGTACCGGTTCCTATGGAACTCTGTTGTCCATTTTGTATGATCTGCATCCCTGCACAAACGGGCCATAAACATGGTTAGTCTTGACCAAATCCTGATCTAGCCACCAACCTAACCAAAAATAGACCCTCTTTAATTAATCGAGTAGCATCAATTTTACAAAGAATCCTGAGAGTTTCCCTGACTTTAGGTACAACTTTAGAAAGACAATATACTGAGAAAAACCATAATATCGAATCGTTAATAATTGATTTTAATTCTGCAAATCAAGGAAGTATTCGTAGTAAGTTTAGTTGTAACCCAGATGGCTTTTTGAGAAAGTTGTTACTTTCCAGCAAGAATGAATACATGAAATTAGAACTCAATCAAAAAGATAATGCTCTTTGAAGAATGAACAAATACCAATGCCCTAAAATTAGGGGTGCCAACGGGTCCTATCGGGTCCGGGTCCCAACGGTTTCGGGTCCGGTTCCTAAATTGATGGACCCGGAACCGGACCCGTTAAAAACCTTAATTACCCGTCGGGGTCCGGGTATTTATCGGGTCCTCTAATATCTACTATATTTTTTGATAATCTATTTTTATATTTGTTATGTTAGCTTGAATCTTATAATTTTTCATATAAAATTATTATTATATCTATATAAATTTTCTAATAAACATTAAAAGTAATAAAATAAAGGAAAACTAAAAAAATTTAAGCAAATTTTGCAAAATCTTTCCATTTAAAGTAAAATTAACAAGTAAACACATGAATATTCGGGTACCCGATACCCGACGGGTACCCACCGGGTAATACCCGTTAGGACCCGAAAACTTATCGGTTCCTAACGGGTCTATCCGCCGGGTAGTGATTTTGTTAATGGGTCCAATCTTAGGACCCGGAACCGATACACCCGGGTTCGGTTCGGTTCCGGGTAATCGGGTACCCGTTGGCAACCTACCTAAAATCAATCAAAGAAATACAGAATGGGTAATTTGAAAACACCTAATTATCAGTATACACAAACTCAAACAAAAAAAAGTAGCATGGGAGACGATGAGTTTACATGTGATTCTAAATAAGAAGATTTTGAAATCGGTGAAAAAGGATGGAGAGTCAAGAAAGAAAAATCAGAACCAATAGTCGAATAGAGATAAGAGACTAAGAAAGCAGATGATATAGAAGATAGAAAAGATTACCAAGCAAACGAATCGAAATTGATGATACACCCATTGTTTGAATTAGCCTCTCTTCACCTATAAAGGAATCGCAGAGACATAGACAGAGATGAGAAAAGAAGAAAATAAGGTCGAAGAGAAAAATTGCTTCTATATACAGATTCGCATCAAACGGCCAGAAACATTTGAAGATATCGTCACCCCACCATATTTCTGGCGACCCACGTGCATCACCTAACAATACTAAAATTTTGTTGATCGTCCAAGTCAAAACTCCATCCTGATGATTCCGATCGCAGGATTACCCTCGCTGGTAAATCCTGACCACTAATTGACTTTTCGATCAAAGAGATAAACACCACATCTTTTTATAACAGTGATATTAGTGTAATTTAACTATGACACGTGCAGGGTTAACAACCGCCGATCCAATAATTTGACTCTCGAAAATAATTAACGGTGTATATATAAATAGATTTGGAAGATGCGAGAGACATTCTATCGTGTAATGATTTTGATCTCGCAGAAAATCAACGGATCAAAATTCCCCTTAAACCCTAAAGAACAAATCTGATCTCCTCCTTTATTTTATTATAGTCGGCCTTTCCTCTCCTTCTTCTCTCCTTTTGTTCTGGTTTTTGCTGGTTTTCGATATTTAATCCGAGTTTATAAGCAAATCTCTAAATAAACAATTATTAATTGGTGGTTTTAAGTAATTGTTTATTCTATCTTTATGTTTTTAAAATGTTTGATTCTTGTTCCTGATGGGATTGTTGCATCAGGGGATTGAATGAATTTGGATTTTTTCTGTGGTTAGAAAACAGGGAAGTAAAACATGGAGGAGGTTGAATAATGCATTATTCATATAACCAAACATGGAGGAGGTTGAAGCTTATGGCTGTTGATATTGACATTGCAGGGAAGAATTGAGCCATAAAGGAAAAGCCACAACACCACTTTCAAGGAACCATTAACCTGCCCCAACCTGCTCGACAAAACTCCCAAGAGAGGCCAAATCCCAGCTCGAGAATCATCACCATCTTGCATTCAGTTTGTATCTCTACCTGCACTTCCCGTCAACAACTAGCATAAATAAACACCACCAGTTCTCGTCACCACCTGCAGTTCACATCAACCTGCATACGGCATACCACCACTCACCAACATACATAAACTCCCAAGAGAGGCCAAATCAGTCGAGGATGTTGCTGGGATTTGTTGGTGCACTGAAGAAGAGGCTTGAGCTAATAAATTCGAAAAATTACAAGGAAATGATGATGTTGAAGTGATGGAGAAGTCCTGTTGGGGGTTGTTGTCATGAATGAGGGGCCATGAATGAATTAGTTGGAGATGAGAAAATGTTATGCACACAGAGTGTTTCCTCGTCTGCGGTGGTGGTGATGGTGGTAAGTTTGAGCAAGAAATTGAAAAAAATAGTTAACTTGTAGTATGAAGAAGAAGGGGTTAGATTGGCACGGGTTAGATGCGGTGATTCGATTTCAAGTGTAAATACAGACTAGCGAGTTAACCCAACGATTTAAAGGACTAAACTGTCTTTTTAACATGACTTAACTGCTGACTTGGAGGTTAACTTTCCATTAGCCGTTTTTTTTAACAGGAATACATCTGTAAATTCCAAAAAACGGGGTACATCTGTATGCGTCCAAAAAAACAGGGATACATCTATATTTCACCCAAAAAACAAAAAGACTTACAGGGAAAGCAGGATTGAAAGTTTAAGCGGGCTAAAACGATATTGCGGGCTGAATATTAAACTTTTAGGGGCTGCAAAAAAAAAGGAAAAACAAATACAGATGAAAATAAATAAATTGGGTGGCTGGAGCACCCTCCAGTTCCGTCAATGTTGACAGCAGCTTAACATCAGGGAGGAGCGACAAAAAGAGATGTTTATGCCAACAGGAGCTCGTATGAATATCCATCAGGAAATGGATAGCGATTTGCATTCTTCGGCATGCTTATTGTGTAAATTCCATGTGCCTATACTTATATAAACAGTAAGGAAAATCAAATTGTTTTGATCTTCTTTTTCCTTGTTTTCCTAACATTCCATAATGTTTATATATGTTTATATATCTGATTACAGAAGTACTTTTTCCAGTAAGTTCTTGTAGGTTTTCGTGTGAAATCATTTGTAGTGTTCTCAAATCGGTGTAGAGACCAATTTCATATACCACATCATATCGTATCAAACAAGATTGTTTTCAATAGTCTCTTGATGGTAGAGGATCGTAGTCGTAAGCTTCACCAGCCTTCACAAATCTGCCTTTCACCCGTTTTCTTGTGTCTGCTCTAGCTTTACGAGAAGCATATCTTATTTGTTTCCCAAATCTACAAGCATGTAAAAGAATATTTTAGAATCTAATTAAGAGGATGTAATCGTCACATAAATCATTGATTCTAAAAAACAGACATTCTCCTTAATACATTCTCCTTTTGCTGATTCAATCCTTAATACATTCTCCTTTTGCTGGTTCAAGAAAAATAAAATAAAAATCTTTCAGTAAAATTCTTAAACAAAAAGACGTAAAAAAACATGATTCGGAAATGTCTTTATTTTCAGCTTTAATGTTGCATTCTATCCTATATATATGAAACTAGCTCGCCTTTCTGGGAAAAAATGTGAGTTTCATTAATCCATTTTACAGTGAGCTACCACCAAGACAAAGTAGAATGCAGAATCTATTGCTAAAACAAGATTGACAAACTTACGTTCGGGTTTTCTTCTTTTCCTTGTATCTCATCTTTGCTTTCTCGCGTGCCTGGGGAGACCCAGTTTCCAGACTTGGGTCCCATGAAGGTTCACCGGTTAGGAACATTGATGATACGCCGCAATCTTGATAATCGCTAGCTCTTCTTTCTCCAGTTATGTTGGAGAGAGATAGAGTTTGAGGTTCATTTGAAAAACTTAAATTTATGCTTCTGTTGCCACCAGTGGCATTTAAAAGTACTTCATCCACACTGTTTACACACTGTGAAATGCTTACTGACCCGGTGACACAAGAAGATTGAAGACCTACACAATCAGGTTGCATAGAGGAAGACACCTGAAGGAGAAAGAAAGAATGCATTATCAGTCATAGGACCCGAGCCGAATTACCTATTGGTTAGTGGTGAATACATGTAGTTGTTAACATGAGAAAGGACTCCATCAGTTCATAAGACTTAGGCACTTAGAAATCAGACAATGTAATTGTAGAGGCAATCAGAGATAGATTAAACGTGCAATTCAGAAAGGTTATGTATCATCAAGGTTAGCATGAGAAGTGAACTTGAGCGAACCTGATGTACATTCAACACTACACTTGTAAGGAAAGCATGAATTAGCCCTGTTATTTTGCCAAAGCGATCTACTTATCCCTAAGTGAAGATGTGCATTGCCTAGATACGAAATACTATCAGCATTTGCAGACGCTAAACTGAAATGAACACAATAAACACAAGTTACATAGCAAAGTGACAAAGCATAGCATCATGATTGATGGTGAAGTTATGGCGGGGATAGAAGCGCATTATTATTAGCAGTACGCCTTGCAGAAACCAAGTAATTTCAAATGCTTATAAAGTTTATTTGCAAGGAAAGATGAATATAAATTTGATAGTGTTGGCGCCAACCTCTATGTCGTTCTCATGAAGATGCAATGAATCAACAACTTGGATATCTTTGTCCAAGTTAAAGCAATCCATTCCTGGAATGAACTTGGGATTACTTTGTGCGCAGCCAAATAGATTATCTCCATCAAAACTTAAATCAACATCCGCAATGTTGAAACCTTCACAAATGTCATCGTCCACGCACAATTCAATATCTTTGAATTGTGAAAGACCCTGTCAGACATGGTATTTAAAAAAAAAAAGGCACAATCAGTTTCAGATACCCAAAATTTCAACCTTGGAGATGGGCTCAATGGAATGAGCATCCAGCTGAACAGGTAAATCGAGTAGCAAAAAGCGACTTCTTAAACCAAAAATAAGACTAGCTAAGTAGATTAAAATGAGAAATTACCTCAGGTGAGAAATCTGTCTCCTTTTGGAACAAATCTGGTTGATTTTTATTGTAAGACATAGAACTCGGAGTATTTTCAAATGCAATAGGTGGATTAATTGAAGGTTCAAACTTTGTGCAAGGTCCCATTTCATTCAATACGTTCACAACGGAATTCCCATTCTCGCCGGAATCCCAACCATTACTAAGACAGTGTTCTATGGTAGACAAGATCCCCCCTGATACTGATAGTAGTGGCCCGGAATCCACCCCATTTAGAAATGAAGCATCAAAAGCAAAAGGAAATAACTTCAAGAATTCGGGCACAGATGGACACAATGGATAGCATGGCAATTGCAAGTGAGGATGACTAGGTACTAAACAACCCTTCTGATTCGATCTACAATTTTCACAAAATGAGAAAGAATTTTCTGTGCATCGTATTGATGCTGGTCGTGAATAACATCTGTCGCACATTATTCCTCTTAAATGACGTAGTGAAAGACGATTGGCAGAATGAACCACAGTATCACATTGTAAACAAAGACGAGCATCATCTGGTGTACAATAAACTAGTGCTTTCTCTATTCCACAGAGTTGACATAACGGATTCATCACAATTTTGCTTCACTCCTTTCAGATTATTGTTAACCTACAATAATAATTTAAGAACAAGAACGAAAGACTCAAATTAATTTTCAAAAATAAGGCTCCAAATCATATACATTAATGTGGCCTATATTGGTATTTGAGAGAATTTGCATGATTATGAATTAAACAAATATCTCAATCTGTAGGGAGCAACCATTACTCATTGCAGTCCGCATATGAGATTAGAAGCAAATTGGATGTACAAAATTCAGCAACCTTAGAAATGCACAACTTCAGATTATAATCAGATGTTAAATTCGCAAATTAGTTTTTCACTTTCGGTTCTAGAGTGGGACTCTATTTATTTATTTTTGTAATTTTTGCTTTTTTCTTTTTTCCACTACTTGTAGACTTTGTAATGCTAATAAATTCTTCTCTTTCAATTAAAAAGGAAAAAAAAATAAAAAATTAATTCCATCATGCAAATTTTTCAAATTCCAAACTAAGTGCCTATGATTTTTCTAAAACCCTTCATAATGAATGAAAAACATCAAGTGACTTACAAAGATCAGTCATAGAAGAGTGCCAGAAGTTTGCCAAGGTTGTTATTAGTGAGAGAAACCAAGAACTAATAAATTCAGAGCAATTTAATCCACCCAGCAAATGGAAAAAAATGAAGAAAAACTGAAGAGGTTTTTAATGAAAAAGAAGAAGCATTTAAAGATTTTGAACCGGAAAAAACTGAAATGCAACCCTAATGCAACAGCAAAATAATTCAGATGCAGTGCACATTGTAAAAGTAGTTTAGATATTACTAAGATTAGTTTTTACTTATTTTTATAATTATCCATTTTTCTTGCTCAAATGCAGTTAGACTGGTTTGAGTACCATATTAAGACGATGACGCGGACTCTTTAATTAGAAAGATCGTGCATGAAGGCTATAGTCAGCTTCTTCTGTTAATTCATGGACCTAGTTTATAGGTAGGTGCACCATACCTACATTATTTAGGAAGTTGATACTAGACTAAAAACCCTTTTTGCAGGGTAAGAGCAATAAAGGTAGTGTTAACCCACTTTAAAATTATCGTCTACATAGTAGAATCAGGTGTCTTCCCTTTTACTCGCTCTATTTCCCTTTCCCGTACGAAAACATTTTAGGACAGATTAGGAAGGAATGTGCTCGAAAAGGAAAAGTATGTAATGAGCTTATAAATGCTAATTAATAGGACACATGTATGTAATGAGCTTATAAATGCGAATTAATAGGACACATGTAACTTGATAAGAACGGCCGCAACCAATACAGTTATATAGGCTTATAGCGACTTCGTGTAGATTTAGATTATAATTGTTGATCCGAAACAACGAGCGCCTCTGGTTTTCTTATGCTTACAGTGTGCTATCATACCGGAGCAACTGTGATGCACGAGACTTTTCTATTTTGGACAAGTGAATTATGGTTTTTAAATTCTAAATGTAGGCCGAGTAGACTGCGTTTTTTCATGGACACGTCATTATATGATTTTATTTTAAATTGGTGACTAGACATTCAGTTGTCAGTGGAGTCTGACTCTATTCAAGTCGCGTGTGTGTAAGGTGTGAATTGTGCCATATCAGCATAGTTATGGCCCAACGCCGCACACCAACTTCATAGGTCATTTAAATTGGCATAAAATACGATGCGAACATGGTAGAGGAAGCGGGGAAGCAAGCCACGACACACCGTGTTTTATATATGTACCATTCCGTCCCATTATTAATTGATTTATTTACTTTTAGATTTTGTTTCATAATAATTGACCTATATCACTAAACAATGAGATATTTCTAAAATTATTCTTTTAATTGATTATAAAAAATATAAGAAATATGCATAATTTGATAGGCATGTTTATATTCGTTACGTAGGTGTTTTAAAATGTTTTTCAATGATATGAAATTTGCGAACATCCGCGGTGTAGTTTGAGAGATAAATCATTTCAAAATTTCATTAGTTATTACTCATAAGGGTATAATTGTAAAAAAAAAATGCTTAAAAGTACTCTTTTCCCTTACTTGCCTTAAAAATTGTGCAAACTTGAACCAGATCAATTAATAGTGGGACGGAGGGAGTATATATTTTCTAGCCTTCTGGGATTTGGAGATGCTAAATCATGTTTTACTCACTAAGTTGGCTTGGAGAATTTGTTTTCAATCCGACTAACTTTGGGTTCGAGTACGTAAAAGCAAATATTTCAAATATGAAGATTTTATTCATAGCAATTCTAAGCAAAGTAATACTTCATGGGTCTAAAGAGGAATAGAAGTAGGTTTACTAGTACTTCAACAACATTATTATATGGAGGTGAATAATGGAGAAAAGACTGGAATTTGGTATGACAACTTGATAATTAATTTAGACATTAAGCATCGGCCAAAATGTCATTCTCATCTCAATTATGTGTTTCTAAGTAAACCCACTATTCCTAACTCTGCTTCTGGGAACATCTCACTTCTTAGTACTTTATTTACTTCTGAAGTGGTAGAAAAGAAAATTTCTCCTTAAGAAGAGGGTGTCATTAGGTGGAAGCCTACCAAAGATGGAATTTTCACTGTTAAGAGTACCTATAACAAACTGGTACAAAGAAGAATTAACAATCAAGCTAGTCTTAGTTCTATCCCTGAAGATGTATAGAAAATCCTTATGGAAAATGATGCTACCACACAGAATCAAGTTATTCACTTGGAAATGTCTCAAAGGAATGGTTTCCAAAAGGCAACGCGGCTTGCTCAATGGTTAGATGTTGGATAATTTGTAATTGTGATTCTATCATAGAATTGACTATATCATGGTTCGATAGTAGCCGGGTAGCCCGTTAGGGAGGGTCCCCTTATCTATTAATAACTAGAAGGTGTAGCGTAGTATTTTTGAGTGAGTGTAGGATGCACAACACATGTCTCTTTGGAGATGGTTGATCTTAGGTTTGAGAGTGTGAGGTTATTTAATGCGTAAAAGAGATATGTTCTAATTATGATTAATGAAATTATTATTGTTATTGAGTTCTCTCTGAACCAGACCTTCTTCTTCCCCATTCTTCTTCTTAATTTGTCTCATTTTCTCTTTTTTCTCTTAATCCTTCCCTTGTTTCATCCCTGATTTTGTATCCTTCCTCTTACCTTCTCGGATCTTAATACAACTATCATTGTTATAAAAAGGTATGAGGTTTGTCTCCATGATAGCTAAGGCTATTAGACGGACGTCGTTCAATGGGAACCCCGATCCGGCGGTGGGGAGGCTCTGAATGGAGTTTTTGCTTGGACGGCTAGGAAACTTCGTTGGTCGGGGTAGGTGAACGAAATTGGGTTGGTGTAAAACCTTATTTTTTCAATATTTCAAAGCACCCTCTTTTCTCTCTTTTGCTCCTCTGAAGCCACTTCGAGCAGAATACTTAGGTTTTATCTGTTTGATTCGTAGGTGTTAGCATGGAAAATATTAAGACTAATCTCTCAACAATTACTTGATATGACAACATTATTCGGAGGGTTGACTGTATGTTGACTACCCATTGTAACTATAGTGCAAGTTTAAGTTTTGTTAAAAAACAAAATCCACTAATATATATTATTTTTTGTTTTATAGGCGAATCCCAAGCTGACCACCTAATTGTATAATGGAAGGGGAATTTATATGACTTAATGAACTAGTCTAAGTTTTCCAGGTAGTCTCTTACTAATTTCACATTCCAGTGTTTAACGGTTTGCCATTTTAGACGTGTAGTGTAGTGCATACTGGAAATTTTTGGTGACTCAAAAGATACTTTGAATTGGTGTCTGCAGAGGTTATATTGGTATTCTAACTTCGGATTGGTGTATTTCCAGTTTATCTTGGATCAATTACAATTTTTTGAAACCGTATGGCAACCGAGGTAACCAGCAATAAAATGATTTATTTTGTTTACCTTCAAACTGCTTTAATTCATATCGTTTTATTGCTTTTTGGTTGGACACTCACATTTGTGGTGAATATATTACAGAATGTACAGTCTTATTTCTTTTAGCTTTCATGAATTTATTCTCCCTTTGTTTGTAGGTAGACCAAAAGTTGACACATTTATTAGCCCAAACACTCAGCGCACTCGAAGGTAGACCTGTCAATATATGTCCGATATCCGGAATCCGTTTCCGAGTATTCGAGATCCTATAGGATTTTATCCGTTTTATCGGATATCGGATGTCGGATCAGATATTCTATCGGATATTCTTCGTTAATATATCGGAATCGGATTAGGCTCCATCCAAATTGTTAATATCCGATATCCGATATAACATGGATTTATTTGTGATTTACCCTAATATCTGATATCCGATAAAAATATCTGATATCCCATATGAAATGTTTGAGAAATTGAACTTAAATTTTAATTATGAACATGTTTTAAAGGGTTTTTAACATTTTTTAACATTTTTTGTCAGAACCGGATATTATCGGATAAATATCGATATCCGATAACTTAGCTTATCGGAATCGATATCTGATTTTTGATATCCTATAGGATATTATCGGATATCGAATATCCGATAGCGCTTAACCTATCGGATACGCATTTCTAAATATCCGACGGATATTCATCCATTGACACCTCTACTCGAAGGCTCCATCGACACCATCAATATTCATGTTTGGGGTCCAACCAGTTAACTCACTGATGCACATGAATAACTTCAACATGCTGAAATTAATTACATGATCTGAAGTTGTGTTGGATTAACTGAGTTTTTCTAAAGATAATTAAGAATCACTAGCCTCCGTCACCATCAGCACCACCAGGCCTGTTTTAGTGGAATGTAAGTAAACCTATATTGTCTCCTTTTATTTATTCCTTGATGAAGCTTCTAAACTAACATTAGTTATCATTTTTGAAAAACTCGATGGTGCAGCCACAAAGGTTCGTCTTCTTACGAGCAACAACAGGTAGCTGCTCTTACCCTTTCTACGGAGAGGGAACATGAAGGAAAGGGCTGAGAAAGCGAAGGATGGTGAATATTTACTTCTTTTTAAAGCCAATATGCACTTGAAATTCGAGGAGGAGATGATGCCTGAGATTGGAGAACTTCAATATAATTTACTCTATATTGAAAACTAAATTTCTCCATCCAGGTATTTTCTTCTCTTTTTTCTTCAGATTTCAATGGTATTTAGCTAAATTAGTTATCCCCAACGTCGATTTTTGATCCACACAAGTGACACTTCAGAGAGATTTTGGGTGTGTACAGTTTAATAGTGTTGTTGAGGATCAAAAAGTACTTGCTGAATATGTGTAATCTTCATTAACATCTTGAGTTGTGCATACTCTAGATTCTCTTCTCTAATTTTTGATGGAAACTTTATTGTATTTCTAATATCCAACTCTTTAGCTCATGAGAATTTCAAATGATATACATAATGTCATGTGATCATTTCTCATATTAATGCGTCTTAAGCAAATTATTATTTAAAAGCGAATAATATACCAATTTACACTCATATCATTTCCATTACCATAAGCATGTATTTCTTCTTTCAGTTCTGCACTCCCTACTCCCGCAGTCCTGCCATTGATTTAATAAGTTATTTTCAGTTGTTATTTAGAGGAGCAAAGAGCAGAGCTGCGGTCCTATTCTTGAATGACTCATGTACAATTAGGTGCGCTATTTCCATGTAAGTGTGTTTTTGTCTCTATGTTGATCTTGCAGGTGATAATAAGTTAATGCTACTAGGGTTTTACTGTAAAACACCACGAGTTTATAGGTAGGGTTTTTATTGTACTTGAATGGCTTTGATGATGGAATATAAAACCCCCAATTCTCTGCAATTTTTGCCATTAAAGATAAAAGTTATCACGAGTCACGACTTGAATGGCCCTATGGTATATAAGTTCTTCACAATCAATTAATTAATGAGGTTACCTTCTGTTATATTCGTTGTTTTTGCTCTTCACTAAAAATTCCTTTAGTTAGCATCAATTAGTTTATTTATTTTGGCATGTTCTCTCTAAAAAATGATTTAATTTATTTATATTGGAAACGTGGGTTTGGATGATAAGGTTTTAGGGTGTTTGGATCATATTTGGTAGAGATGTGTGATGATTTTAGGATTTCTATTTTTCATGGTATTGTTGACTACCATATAGGTTATCTAATTTGATTGCGAAAAATTAGATACTGTGCATATGCAACATTATTCTGCAGGACCTTCTTTGGTGCTATTTAGAATATGGTTGAGTACTTAAATCCACTCTCTGTTGGATCTTTTTCAGGACTAAATGACACTAATTGAGGCCACTGGATGATGTTGTTATGGAAGGAAAGTCTACGACATACATTAAATTCTCAATCACTGCTTTGGAGGTCATGAATAATATGGCTCAATACATATAAATAATATGTATATGTGTCCTATCTTGCTGGTATTTATTGAAAGTTAGTTTCCTTATGTAAAACGCTTCTCTACTTTTTGGTACTAACCATTTAATTTTATTCCTTTTCCATGTAATAATTTTTATCTGGCGTCGTCAATCTGAATTTTTACACCTTTGAGGCAGAAATTACAATCTAAGTTGAACATTCCTTCAAACTGGAGGTTCATATCACTGGGGTAACATCTGATTTTTTCTTTTTTTCTTCTTTGCTCTCTTGCCACCCATGTAAGTAGATCTCTTTACATGAGTTGGAAAAAATAGATTTACCAATTCAATGATACTTCTTCATTAGTTTGTTCTGAAACTAAATCTGTGAATGCTAAATGCTTTAGTAGTTTTATTAAAATTGAAATTATTGGTAAATCTATTTTTTCGGGGTATGAATGTGCACAAATGGATAGTATGCCTGCTGCTATATTCCTTTGGATAATGTGGTTGATGTTGATATCATATGCAGTCTAGCATATCACAGTTTTATCACTATGTGATAAGATTGTCGGTACTAAAGCTACATTAGTGGGGGGAGTCATGACCTTTAGGTTTTGGTGGCTTCTCTACTGTTGGAAAATGTAAAGGCTATGGATGCTATACATGTAAGCAAAACTGATCGAGGCGTGAATATGTTCATTGTCCTTAAGAATAGATTTCGCCCTCATGGTGCAAACGGTTTAATGGCGACTATCCCAGGATTCAACAATCACAATCCGGTAAGAGTTCACTCTCTAATACGGGATTCTAAAAACAATTTGAACTCAGATTCTGGAAAATCACAATGTTTACGCATAATAAGCACGAACATAAGATAGGGCAGTATTGGTAGAGAATAAGACCACTAAAGTAAAAGAGAGAGACTCAATATATCTTAACAATGAATTACTCTATGTATATATTGAGATCCAATAGACATTACCATAAGTCGCAATGCTTTGTGTGGACGTGTTTCATGAACCATCTCTTGTTGGCTATGTGACTGTTGACGAATCAACACAACTGTCCACCAAATAAAGATATTTGTCCCTTTATGTAATCAACCCATTCTACCTATTTGATGTGCCTGTTGGGATTGGTCTCTTTGTAACTACTTGAAATTAGTTACTGTAACTAACTCAATAATTACAATACACTTACTATAGATGTATTTTGGAACACATCCGTATAAACACATCAGAAGGTAAGTGCATGTTTTCCCACTCCGTTATTAATACTGGGTGTATTTTGTCCATTTTATTCTTAAAACTGCTATTGCTAGCAGTCTGATGTATAATTTCTTTTTTCAGATGAACTGCTCAGGCTTCACAGGCCTGATTTGCAGATATACATGCTCAGGCTTCCGCTTCATAATATATCAATGAGATAGTCATTCAAGTGCTACCCCTGCATAAAAAAAATGGTAATGAAGCCCCTCAAAATCACTTTCAAATTGATCTGCAAGACCTAAGGCGAACAACTTTCCTCCCATCACATCAACAAAAAGTGATTTTTTTCACGGTCGAGGAGGTACAAGAAACCGTAAATCGGTGAAAAATACTGGGAGGTTTATTTTTAAACTAATTCCCATTCATGGTAAATACTTCGGTATTAGTTGAATTGTTCTACATCCCTTTTATTTATGTAGGAGTTGTAGGAAGTATCTACCTACAATAGCTGTGAGCGCGGATATATTTATTGGTTTGTTGGTCTTTGCATCTCAATATATCCAGGTAACAACATGTAACATAAATATGGATTCATTTTCTGCCATTAACAAAGCTCCGTCATCCTAATAACAGGAAACATAGTGTCTTTCAAAAGGATTAATGTCTAATGTTAAGATTAAGCTCATTGTTTCATGTTCATCAGTTGGGAATAAAATTCAATTATTTCTTCCAAATCCTGTTTAAATATTTTAAGGATAGTTCGTTAGAACACAACTGTTTTAATTTTCAGAGTTCTTATCGTTTGCATAGTAGTAGGTAACATCTTAGTCGTGATTTCTAGACCTAGATTTTTCAAATCTTATGTAGTACAAGATTCTGAATGTAAAAACTCTTAACAACTGCTAAATTTACTTAACTTAGCAAATTATTCATATGGTTTCATCTTATAGCTCCCAAGTTATCCAAGCCCCGCTCTACTGAGGAAGCAGAAGACAACAAGGTTGTCTTTAGACTCTTTACAAATTTGGAGGTGTTTGCTTAGGGTCTTTAGCTTGATGAGGTACCTCTAACTGTTTCATCTTTGCTAGACTTTTCAATATGTTGAACTTTGTGATGTACGACTCTTGGTATTTTCTGCTTGATTTTTTCCATTGTGTATATCACTCAGTTATGCAATATAAAGTGTTGCAGTATTATGATGGCTGCAATATTTGACGTGATGGATTTCATTGCTAGCTGCCATAGGCAGTAGATTTTCAGAATTTCCTAAGATTGTAACTCAACAGAATTATGATGGGGGGAAAATCGTACAACAAGTTATGAAAGACTATTGTATAATTTGCTGCTCTTAAGGATCAACAATGGTACACATATGATTGTTAAGTACAGTTGCATGGGTTACTCCTGCAAAATTCAGATATAAACTTCATATTACACATTTATTTTTCTTTACAATCTATTTTTAAGTGCATTGATGCATAATTCAACTTCAATCATTACAGTCTGTCCATTGTTTTCTGAGTATTAGAAATGATCTCTTTAGTCAGTTGAGCAAGGAACGCTGGATTAACTAATATTTTATCCAAAGGAATGATCCATAATTATATATGTATAGCGGACAATGGAGTAAGCAGACACAGGTCATTAGTGTCTTCATTAAAAAATTATCCTTATATTGCTTAGCCATTAGGTATAATAATCCTCTCCAGTCAATTGAGCATCTTAGGAGTGCTGCATTAAAGTGAACATCCCCTAGATACTGTTATATTTCTTAGCCATAAGTTTTTTTGTACATTTTAAGCAATTTGTGATAACTATAATGTTCAACATGAGCTATATCATTCTACTCTTTAACATGTTTACATTGAAGAGGATGACGACATAATTTTGCATATAAAAAGAATGTTACGAGGAACCTTTTGTGACCTATTGCTTATTTGTGTTGTTTAGACTTCATTCGTAAGGTTGCTGCTTGCTTTTACACTAAATCGTTGCAGGACAAGCGAAGCAAGTATGTCAGAAATCAATCTCTTTAAAAAATAATAATTTGTTTTTGGTTTCTTTCAGTAACCAGAGATTTTTATTTTTTCCCTTATGTAATGAATATGTAGGATTAGGGCTAGTTATAAATGCCAGAAAGAGAGGAGAAAGATAATTGATGGGGTTGATTTCCAACATGTTCCCTTTAATGAATACAAGCAGAACATGCAATCAATAGTCTCCTTCATTAAGGTCCTACTTTGCTCTCTATCTACAATTATTTCGTTGTCCAACAGTCACTCATGAGATGGTACGCATGTGGTGTTGCAGTATTCTTCTTTATACCTCTATCTCTTCTCCGACTATAATTTTGGTTGATTATTCAGAATATGTACATAATTGATGGTTCTTTCTCACATGGTAGGAAAAATAAAACTCTAGCAGACGGGGAGAAATATACTTTGCCTGGATTATACAGTCAGACAACATTAATTTCTATAATATAATGATTTAATGTTTTTTTACCCTTTTTCCGTGTTGTGCAACAGTATGATGCAGTGGGAGACTTACTTTTGGGGTTATTGAAAAAGCGGGGTATAACAACCATATCCAATAATTCGTTCGGCAATCTGTATGGACTAAACTCCAATATAATTCCGAGAGCACCATCTTAAAAACGAGCTCAATCAAGAGATATATCAAAGAGCTTTATCTCTATTTCTCAATACAATCAGCAAATCAAACAGATAGAAATCCGTGAGCCTGATTGATATGAGAAATAACTTGGACGGTACCAAAGACCAATGCTCAAGTGTCAATTAAGTTACATCCAACAATCAAGGTCAGATTTATCAACTGATTGAACTACGCACAACATATGATATTTCAATTATATAATCAAGTATAATGTGGAAAAGAAATAACACAGACACCAGAAATTTTATTAACGAGGAAACCGCAAATGCAAAAAAATCCCGGGACCTAGTCCATATTTGAACACCACATTGTATTAAGCCGCCACAAACACTAGCCTACTACAAGTTAACTTCGGACTGGAATGTTGTTGAGCCCTAACCAAGTCTCACACCGATTAAGGTACGGTCGCGTTCCTTACGCTTATAGAACCACGCCGGATTCTGCGGACTTGATTCCCTTAGCTGATCTCACCCACAACTAAGAGTTGCTACGACCCAAAGTCGAAGACTAATAAACAAATCTGTCTCCCATAATTATTTATTCGGTTTTTGTTCCGTCTTTTGATAAGAAATCAAGGTGAACAGGAACCAATTGATAATCCGGTCTTATATTTCCGAAGAGCATCCTAGAAATATCAATCACCTCACAATAACCCAACTGATTAACAAAAAAAGTTATTGCGGAATCACAAGAGTCTGAGACGAAAAACTGTTTTGATTAATTTTTATATCTTACTTATCGGAGATAAATCTCGAGCAAATCTTAGAGAAGATAAAACTCAATATGATAGAACAAGTAAGATCAGAATACGAAACTACAGAGACAATAGTTGGATCTGGCTTCACGAATCCAAAATGAAGTCTTCAAGTCGTTAACCTATAATGGTATTGGAAAACCTAGGTTAAAGGAGAATCGATTCTAGTTTTCAACTAGGACAAAAGAAAGTGCCAGGATTAGGTTTTCCAGTTGCTAGAGTTCTCCCTTATATAGTATTTCAAATCAGGGTTGCTTACAATCAAAGCTAAGATAGCTTAGTAACAAAGAATTCAATATTCACCGTTAGATGAAATCCTGATTTAAGATTCAAGCTAAGTCTGCTTAAAAATAAAGCAATCAATATCCACCG
Source organism: Papaver atlanticum (assembly GCA_023531105.1). Taxonomy (NCBI): domain Eukaryota; kingdom Viridiplantae; phylum Streptophyta; class Magnoliopsida; order Ranunculales; family Papaveraceae; genus Papaver; species Papaver atlanticum. Next base: position 764,079 of record JAJJMB010014053.1, read on the forward strand.
TTAGATGGTCTTAGCTTGTTATACACAAATGAAATATACCTTCATTTAGATATGGGTAACCGTACCTAAACGTGTATATTGAGTTGGCTCAATAACAATTAATCTAAGTTAGCCATATGAACACTTTTGTCTTAACCATATTCATCAAATGAATCTAATTGTGTTTCAAATAGAGTTGTTCAATTGTTCACTATCTCATAGAAATATATATGAACAAATTGAAACAAAATCGGATTGATTCGTAATATTACAAAGTAATTATACAAGAATCAATTCATGAACATTAAGCTTCGGTTTGCAAAGATTGCATTCCTTAATTCATAAATGTTTTAGTTCATGAGTATGAGAATCATACATAACCGATTTTAGAACTTAACCACTGTGTTCGCCAACCAGGTATGCGAACATCTGCTCCGTACCTTGGCATGTTAGGCCGTTCGCAGACCCGGTTCGCAAACAGCCGTCCCGGACCTAATTCAGGTAGAACCATTCACATACTACATACGCAGACAAGGTTCCCGGACCTAAATTATACCAATACAATTCACATACTAGGTATGCATATCGTGTTGTGTCTAGACATAGGTAATTTTTCTAAACTCTCATTTCAATCATTGAAACATCCTTAGAAGATGACAATGGTAATCTCACACATACCATTAGCTTCAAGTAATTTTGAAGTGATCGAATGATCAATACGAAACTTCCCAAGTTAACATCAAATGACTGTCTCACACAAATCATATAAGATGTTCAAGGTAATTTTCACATGATCATCTTTTGACTTAATATTTAGTTTCCAACAAATAAATTATTTCCAACTAAACTCGTCAAGAATATGATGAACATAGTTAAAGCAAAAAGCTTCCAACACATATTTCGAGAAATAAATAAGCGAGATAAACTCATCTCGAAATGTCAAATGTGTATAACATAAAAGTCTATATAGCTATACGACTTAGTCTCATTAAAAGATAGAATAGAATAGACTTCTGAGTGATAGATAAGTTTTAGTCTCCACATACCTTTTGTTGATGAAGTTCCTCCAAGCTCCTCAGTAAATCTTCGTCTTCAATTGGTGAACGCCGTGAAGTCTAAAGCTCAACTACACATTCTATCCTAATCCGAGACATAGCTATAAGTAGACTAGAAATCAAGTATATAGTTTTGATCAACTAAACTTGACAAACAAGCTTGAGATAGCAACGCTTGTGAGTTCGACCGAGTAGTGCTCTAACAGTTATAATCATAATCTATTGATTTTTTCCAGATAAGAAAGCTTAAAATGGGAAATGTTTCGTGACAAGGGAGTAATGGGACCATGGATGCCGAGGAAGCGTGATATTGGGGATTCTATGACTTTGACTAATATCCATCAGGTGCTTCGCTTTCTTATATTTTGTTTTGTTATTGCACAAAATTTGAGAATATGTGATTATTTAGGCGGGAGGTGAGAACTGTGAGTATTTGCCATCGCTTTTGTTCTGAGAAGTTTCTAACCATCTATTTCCATCTAATATTACTTTCTTATATGCAAGTTCCCATGCATTCCAAGGTAAATTTTGTAAGTAAGAAACCACTGGAATTTTAAAACTTTCAATGTATAGCTTACATGGGGTGTCTGAAAATATCACATAACTTCCACATCAATCTGATAAGTCAATGAGAATTAATACCGTTTTATTACACAAATATTAAAGCTTTCCTTTAACCAATAACATCCAATTTCATTTACTAAAAAACGAGAGTTATTCACACATCTTGCAGTTGGCTTTGCTTCTTTAAAATCTATCTTTTGGTACCATAAATAGTTAAGTTTTATAATAGCCAGTGTTTTAAAAAACGTTTTGCCTCGCGCTTTAATACCCGCTTTTTAGCGCTTCGCCTCCAAACGCCTTGATACTCACGCTTTGTTAATAGGTTTTGTCTGTCAGTTATTTTTGGGACTTTCAAGCCCAAAAACATGCCCTAGATGTCTTTTTAGCTTTTTTATAACCTAAAATAATATTTAAAACCCCTATAACTATTTTATCCTCTCATACAACCACTTATTTTAAGATGTTTCTTCTTTTTTTCTTCTTCTTTCTTCCGTGATCTACGACCATGTCTGCCCAAGATAAAAATGTGTATCAAAAGGGTATAGCTTCTTAATATTTTCTTAGTTTTTCATATAGATTTACATTTACAAGCATTTATAAATCTTTATATTTAGCAAAGCAGAGCTTCGACGGCGCTTTCTAGCAGCGCTTTACGCCTTTGCTAAGAGAAAATGTAAATCTATATATTTAGAAATGAAGCGCTTCGACGGCGCTTTCTAGCAGCGCTTTACGCCTTTGCTAAGAGAGCATATCGCTTTACACTATCACTTTTTAAAACATTGATAATAGCTTGGCACTTCAAATCGGATCTTTAATACCTTGTTTATCTTTCCACGACTAGCACATCACCTTAATGAATGTATATTATTCTCCCCTCCACATCCATGGGTCTTTAATACCTTGCTGTCTTGCCCCGACTAGCACATTACCTTAATGACTGTATATTATTCTCCCCTCCACATCCAAGAAGTATTTGTCCATGTTGCTCCTCTTTTGCATTTATGTAATTTATAGAAGAGCTCGTTAATATATTACAGTATCCGTAGAGATTTTTTATGTGCATGCCCTACTTAATAGATAGTAATGCTCAGTTTGCGCTTTTCTATGGGTATTTAGGATTTGTTTCTTATGTTTTGAAAATAAATGTCCAATGTTCTAGGCATGTATCTAAATCAGTTGAATACTAAATAGTTGGGGTTAACGAAGGAATAATAGTGGTGAATCTTCTTTAAAAATTATTCCCTTTCGTAAGGTCTTAAGTTGGCATAATGATCTGCAATTTCGTGATTTCATTATGATGTTCATACCCCTTACTATAGGTTGCACTATTTAGAGGAGTTAAATAATCTGGATGCTCCATTCAGAAGAAAAATCATTTGGTGGATTGGAATAATACTCACTTTATTGAATCTATAATTTTATTTGAAACTATAAATTATTATAAAAGCTTATTTTTGGCTTTTAAGATTTTATCCATCTTTGTAGGATCTATGAAAGGTGCAGGATGAGAAACGGGTGTTGCGTTAGTATGTTGAAGTCCGTTGTCCAGTCTGAAGAGTTCCTTACAGACTCTAATAGTTGTGTAAAAAAATGGATGTTGCATTTCTCAGCTTAGGTTGGTTTTGACTCTTTTCATAGTTGGTTACTAACATTTTTGAGTTTGATTTGTTCTTTTTTGATTTATTGAATGGATGTTTGAGAATTTTTTTGGGTCCTAATTTTCTTCCCTTTTGGTATGTCAGCTTGATATAGCTATAATGCCGCATCTCCCTTTTGACTACATAAATCATCTGAATAACCCAATGAAAATACGTGAAGAGGCCGAGAATGCATATGAAGCAGGGTTATATAATTAAGATCATGATATAGACTTAAGAACATGATATAGACTACGATATAGACTTTAAGATCATGATGTTAGAGTTATATGTGCATATGAATCAGGGTGTTAGGGACACTCTCTTCTGGCTATCCCTTCATGAGCAAACAATTGGAATTGTATTTTCTGTCTTCTATCAAATGGCAGTGCACATGGTGTTTACCATGTAGTTGTGGGTTCGACTCCCACAGATGGCATAGATATATGCGTAAGCCAAAACGTTATGCGCATTCTAATACCCATATAGAGATATAACGCGACATAGGCATACATGTAAAAAACTTTTCATCTCTATATTATGGATATGGCGCGACATAGGTATACATGTAGAAAAAAATTCATTCTGTATTTTCTCTATCAAACAAAATCCAATATTGTTTTCTTAGCACTTTGTTCTGGAAGAGAATATGTGGAAGTTGATTGCCCTTGCATTACACTTAAGTTATTTGAAGATTTTTGCAAGAAGATGATTGCATTTGCATAGGACCACTGATTTTGTCTGTAAAGAAGATCAATTAGCTTGAACAATGGCACAGAAGTTGAGCATATAAATGGATAATAGTGATGAACATATTAACCACAATAGTGGAACCTGCAAGTAAATTGGTTTATTAGTTTTAATGTACTTTTAAATCTATTTGAGTTTTTTTAAATTATAGATGAAAATAAAAATATTTGTTCTCATAAGTTTTCTCAAATCAGTCTGTTAGATATGGGATGCAATTCCAAAACGTACCGAGAATTCAAAAAGAATTTCCTTTTATAAAGACTGAAAAATGGATTTTGGTTTCCGTTCGCAAGCAACATGAGCTGGTCTTGAGATTTCGAATCTCCGCTTTTTATTCCCGTAACTTATAGCCTGTTTAGATACCACTCCAGAAGTTGCTTTTTGACTTCTGAAAGTAAAAAAGTTAGAAATTAGTTTGGGTGCACAATTTCAGAATGACTTTTAGAAGCAAAAGTTCAACTTTTTGTGAACCAAAAACATTTTGCTTCTGACTTCAGCTATCCAAAGAGGCTATTAAGGTCCAAGACCTATGCATGTATATGTTTGTGTGATATGATGAGAAAAAAATGAGGTTAACATTGCATAAAATAAAGTTCTCACACGATATGCATTAGAGGTACTACATAGATATAGAATTGATAATAGGTAATTGTGAAATCGACTAGACATTTATAGTAGCAGATGCACGAATTTCAATTTTTAATTTTAACTTTTATTTTATACTCTTCCTGACATGAAACCTTAAGTTAGATATGTGGTATGAATGTTGAAAAATGGATTATGGTACCACTTGATTTATCAACGCTATAGAGTATTTATTTGAATTTACTAATGGAATATCATATCATATTTTTGGATATGTACCGTTATACGATGTCTCTTTTATATTTTGTGAGAATGAAAATTTTCAAATGAACGATGAAGAAATGTAGTTGTTAAAATATTATTCGTTTGAGTGACAGTCTTTATTGCTTTGTTTTACTGACTATGTTTAATTGGGAGCGGGAAATGCAACAACTGCAAGATTATTGCAGTCATATAGACTATGTTTGTGTTTGATCAAGTAAAATTACACATAGTGTGACTATAATATATAGGGAGAAAATTAAAAGAAGATAGACCAACTAAGGGGAAGATACCTTTGATTATATGCGGCTAAAATCTGGAAAAGTCATCGGACACTTCTATAAATGTATCTCCTAGGGGCATTTTTACCTTCCTCTATTACTTATAAATCACCATTTAAATAATCAATTGAATAAATATATCAATTTAATAAATCACCATTTAAGAAGAAGTAAATAAGACCTTACTAGGAAACTGAAAATGCAACGTCATATGTTATTATTTCGTAATTCTTATGATAATAGATTGATCAATGCACGCTCAGCGTGTCCGCCTGGAACGATTTTTTCCTGGTGCTCGTGCTTCCTTGCCTTAACCGGCGTGTGTTACTAGTGTTACCAGAAATAATTGTTGTTTGGGGACAATACGTGTTGGCGTATGAGTGGTGTTTGAGACTTTAGTGCTTGTTGGCTCTCTGCCCTGGGCGGCGAACGACAAGCCAGAGTCTCTCAGATGCTAGGGAATTGACTAACACTTTCCCTAACAATTATGTGCACAGGTCGATACCCTTACCAAGTATACAAACAGGTCGATCCCCCTACTAAGTATGCAAACAGGTCGATCCCCTTAACAAGTACGCGAACTGGTCGATCCCCTTAACAAGTACGCGAACAGGTCGATCCCCCTAACAAGTATGCGAACAGGTCGATCCCCTTAACAAAGCAGGCGTTGGACAGACATACATGGAGGGCGGCGATACGCAGGGAAGAAAGTGGGCGTTGGACACACGGACATGGTGGGCGGCGATACACGTGGAAGAGGTAGGTTTCAGGATCGGCGTATCCAACGATATGGTAGGATGGGAGATGGTCTTGGATACGCAAGGTAAGACTTTTCGATCTTGGTTCATAGAGAACCAAACCCTGTCACCTCGTTTTGGGTGTGCTCCCCACTCAAGACAAGGACCAAATGACAGTATTTTAAACCCCTTAGGGAGATGACTAACACCTTCCCTATGTCGGGTTATGGTGAATCCAGTAAGGTAATAAGAGGGGAGACTTGTTACCATCATGGCTTGGAAAGCAATATCCGGTTATTTTTATTTTTAGTTTGTGCCCCGCCTGTTTGTTCTCCCCGGACAGCCTGTACCCAAGCCAGGATAAAAGGAGCGGGTTTTTGGTAATGACGAAGCCATTGTGAAATCAGTCAACCTTTATGAATATGACAATTAATGAATTAAACGTGGGCGCGTACGGGCAGAAGCGACGCGCTGAGCCGGATCCCGGGCGAGGTGATAAGTACACAATAAGGGCTGGGTCGTCACCCCGTACTCAATTTTCAAAAATATTTCGTGACACGCCGGCCTGTCCGGGTCTGGTGCCAAATAATCAAGGGCCGCTACATCGACGCCCGGATGTAGTGATGACAAATAGGATAGTAGGGTCCTCGCATGCACCGCGACGGGTGCGAGGGGTAAGGACGCTAGTCGATTCAACCAGGATTCGTTTAGGAAGCTGGAACGTGGGATCGTTATGTGGGAAGCTGACCGAGCTGGACGTTGTTGCGCGAAATAGGAACGTGGATATCCTATGCATCCAGGTGACTAAATGGCCGGGTGCGAAAGTTCGAGAAGTGGACGGAACCGGCTCCAGACTTTATTTTTCGGGCGAAACTAGGAAGAAAAACGGTGTAGGAATCCTAATTTACAAGGACTTGGCAGAGAAAGTGGTAGAAGTGAAAAGGAAAGGAGATAGGGTCATCCGCGTGAGACTCTTTTTAGGCAAAGTGGCCATTATCGTTTCAGTGTGTATGCACCCCATGAGCGTACTACTAAGGATGAAAAGAAGAACTTCTGGAACTCCCTAGACGAAATGGTAAATGGAGTCGCACAAAACGATAAGTTGTTCATTGGAGGAGACTTCAACGGACACGTTGGCTCAAGCGGTAGGGGATTCGATAGGATACATGGCGGATTTGGGTTCGACACCTTGAACCAAGGGGGAGGATTTTCTGAATTTTGCAGGGGCATACGATCTCTTTATCGCAAACACTATGTTTCAGAAGATAGATTCGCATTTGATCACTTATAAAATCCGTCAGCACGAGACTCAAATCAACTATATCCTAGCTAGGAAGGATGATAGGCCGGAATGCTTCGATTGCAAGGTTTTACTAGGAGTTGACGTTGTCACCCAACATAAACTCTTAGTAGCGGACTTTTATATCAGGACTCGCTACCAGCGGAATAAAACTGCTAACGCACCAAGAACTAAGTGGTGGAACCTAAAGGAAGATACCACGCGGACATTCAAAGAAAAGTGCTCTGCGAGGACGGTGTACCAGATCAAATGTGGAAAGAACGGATGACCGGATTAGACAAATAGCAGTGGAAGTGTTGGGACAGGCAACAGGAAGTGGTAAGCGGGATCCAAAAGAATCTTGGTGGTGGTCATAGGAAGTGCAATAAGCAATCAGACACAAGAAAGATTGTTTCCGGAAGCTCCAAGCATCTGAAACCGATGATTATCAAAGGAATTACAAGATGGCGAAAACTCGGGAGAAAAAAGCGGTAAGTGTGGCAAAGGGTCGGGCTTTTGAGGATTTTTACCGTAAACTGGACACTAGAGAAGGAGAACAAGACATATACAGGATTGCACGGTTGCGTGAACGGAAGACACGTGACCTTGTACAGGTAAACTGTATTAAGGCTTCGGACGACCGAGTACTGGTGGAGGAAGCTGAAATCAGGGATCGTTGGAAAGACTACTTCGACAATCTTTTCAATGCAGAAAGCGATACACCACCCTCCACCATTGAGGGCTCTACCAAGAATGTGGAATCGTTCGAGGAGGTAAGGGTCGGTAACATCCATGAGAGTGAAGTCAAGGAGGCCTTGAAAGGGACCAAATTAGGGAAGGCCTTGGGCCCGGATGCAATCCCGATTGTGGTGTGGAAATGCCTGGGAGATGATGGGATAACTTGGCTGACCAAGCTATTCAATAACATCTTCCGGTCAAACCGAATGCCGGACGAGTGGCGTCGAAGCGTGATCGTCCCGATATTTAAAAACAAGGGAGACATCCAGAACTGCTCTAATTATAGGGAAATCAAACTGATGAGCCATACACTAAAGTTGTGGGAACGCGTCATCGATCGGCGGTTACGAAGACAAACCAGCGTCTCACCAAACCAATTTGGTTTTATGCCGGGAAGATCGACCACGGAGGCGATTTTCCTGGTTAGACAACTTATGGAAATATACAGAGAGCAAAAGAGGGACCTGCACATGGTCTTTATCGACCTGGAGAAGGCTTACGACAGAATACCACATGAGGTAATATGGTGGGCTCTCGAGCAGAAGAAGGTATCACGGAAGTACATAAACTTAATCAAGGATATGTACGAGGGCGCAGTTACCGGTGTCCGGACGAGCGACGGAGTATCAAACGATTTCTCGATTAGATCGGGGCTACACCAGGGATCAGCCTTAAGCCCATTTATTTTCGATTTGGTGCTAGATCAAGTACAAGAGACATTCAAGGTGAGATCCCTTGGTGCATGCTATTTGCAGATGATGTGGCGCTTATCGGCGAATCGAAGAAAGATGTACAGGAAAAACTTGAATTATGGCGCCAAATCCTAGAATCGAAGGGCTTCAAACTTAGTAGAACCAAAACCGAGTATCTAAAGTGCGATCTCAGTGACTCCGGGACAGTTGAAGGGGACATTTTGCTGGATGGACAACCTTTACCAAGGAAAGAATCATTTCGCTACCTGGGATCGTGGCTCCAAAGTGATGGGGGAATCGAGGAGGATATTCGACATCGAACTCAATCTGGCTGGGGGAAATGGCGTCTGGCTTCTGGCTTCCTCTATGACCGCAAAGTTCCGCTAAAGCTTAAGGGTAAGTTTTACAAAACAGCGATCAGGCCTACCATGCTATATGGTGCGGAATGTTGGGCGCCGAACAATCGGGACACTTTGAAACTCAAGAGTACCGAGATGCGAATGCTGAGGTGGGCATGCGGTCATACGAGGCATGACCGTATCAGGAATGAGTACATAAGCAAGAAACTTATGGTAGCGCCAATCAAGGAGATGCTCGCCCAGCATCGGCTGCGCTGGTTTGGGCATCTACAGCGAAGACCGCAGGATGCTCCAGTGCGAGTAGGTTGCATTAGGCGCGTGGAAGGAAGGATGCAGCGCACAGGCCGACCGAAGCTAACTTGGGATGAGTGCGTAAAGAAGGACATGTGCAATCGAAATCTCTCAGCAGAGCAGGCGTTGGAAAGACAGACATGGATGGCGGCGATACGCGTGGAAGAGGTAGGTTTCAGGTACGACGACTAACAAACCCCCTTTATTTTCTATATTCCGCGTCAATTTCTATGCCACTAAATCAGCGAACACGTAAAGACAACCCTGCAGATTGTGAAGGGGGGAAACCCCTGTAGCGTTGCAGTTGGCAGGATGTGAAGGGGAAATACCCTGTAGCTTCTGCAACAGGGACATGATGTAAGCATATCCGCATTAATGGTCGAGAATTCGTAATTCCATAAAAACGGTGATTACTTACCATCTGGCCCATAAACAATCGCGGCACAGGTAGCGTCAAGTATTTTGCTTGCCGTAGTGTAAGTTGTGCAAGGTTTGACAAGCCGGCGTGAAAACAATGTTATATTTTTTTGAGATATTCTCTAGTCGACCCGGTACTTGCTACTGGAAAAGACTTTGGATTTGGATTTGGATTTGGAATAGATTGATCAACTGGGATGTAAGTGATCTGCAAAATAATAACAACCTACTCCAAATATACATTTTAGGGTTTTGTGGTAATTGATGTAAATATTGTGTTCTTGCCACTTAGGACTTTTGGTCCCACTGTTGAGACAAAAAATTGTAAAAATTTGCGGCCACCCTGCAGAAGTATATAGTTCAGCACGCAAACCGCTTCAATAAATTTTAGCTACAACGAATGCGCCGATTGTAGTTTCATATTATATTAACTATATGAATTTTTTTCCTCTGCTGTTTGCTTCATTTTGTTTAATATCCAATCTATTTGAAAATATCAACAATCATTCTCGGTCTAAAATTGACTATCTCATTACCATCAATCATTGGTAGCTAATAGATCGAGATCAATAATTTTCTCAGTACTTTTTGAGAAATTAATCCGTGGAGGTTTAGAATTTTAAACATGTAAACCGCCGAATGACAGAGACTGATCGGTGCCTAATAATGCATATTTCTATGCCATTTTGTTGTCTTTTGTCACATCTCAAATGCTTTGATGTCTTATTTTAAGTAAAATTATGTATTTTACGTATCGGGTATCAATAATCTTGTTTGTTGTAAATATTAATAATTTGTGTTTGTTTGTAATTGTAGGAGAATAAAAAGAATATGGCTGGCATTGTCGAGAGTGGAATGGAGCAACTTGAAGCATGAAATCTGTGAGCAGAAATGCGGACAGCTGTATCATTGGATTAACAAAGTCAAGGTAGCAAATGGCTAAGAAGTGGAAGGGAACTGAAGTGCTGAATGTGGAATGGAATGTTACTAATGGGCCAAAGTACAAGTTGGTGTGTTGTTAGTCATGGTTTGGAGAAAGGAAGCCCAATTTTTATACCTAAAATAGGTAATCACGTCCAACACTCTAGTCCATACTCTATCACTCTTCTCTTTCCCAATTCAAGATCAGAACAAAAATTCATGTTCTTCCTTCACCCCGACAACACTTTCTCGCTACTGTGTACTCTCTAGTACATCCAACAATGGCGCCTCATTCTTGTTTATCTGATTTTGTTCCTCTTGTCAACCATCACCGCCGACCTCTCTGTCTTCTTCTCCTTCAAGCTGTCAAGTACCTCTATCACCATCTTTCCACAGATATCTTCTTTGTACCCATTTCAAGCTAGCCCTAGATAGCTATTATTTGAGGAACAATAGGCTGTCTAATCTGTCTTCAAGAGCTGCTTGAATGACAACTGAAGGTCATAATCTCAAGCTCCCTGCGACACCGAAATCATCAAACAATTCAGTAAAGACAATAGGGCGGCGGTTTAGTGGTGAGTTGTAATCATATCAAATCCCTAAATTTTCTTCTTGTGTAATTGTTGTCAATGGGATTGAATAGTTGAGGGAAAGTCTTGTATAAATAGGGTTGCAGTTGTATTTTGAAACAAAGCCCGGACTAGCCGGAGCAACTAGCAGTAGTAAATTAGGTTTAATTTCATTTTATATTATGTTCTAAACATCTTTGCTCGGGCATAGATTAATCCCTTAATTTACTGCTAGATTATTCATGTTTTCAATATTGTTCTTGTTGTGTTTCATTGAGTAAGGATGGGTTTAATCTAGAGCTTCCATTTACATAACTTTCACTTAGTATGTTTTGCATCATAGGTTGTTAGAAATTGTGTAATTGTTGCTCCAACTTATGCTTAATTGAATCAATTGGTCTGTGATTAGTTGTGCCTTAATCAGATAACTAATGCTAGAGATTAATACCTTAGTTGACATTAAGCTATCCAACCTGAGATTACCCTGGATTAAACGGCAGGCTTGAACCTTCACCAGTGTCCATTGTAAAGGGACAAGAACATAACTTGAAACTGAAATAGATTAGCATAGATTAGGTGGTGGATTCAACTGCCCTAGTTCCCTTTTATTTTCACTTTTGTTTTCTAATTTGTGTTACATAAACTTATCTTGTCGTATCGACACACAACAAACTCCCTTTTGTTATTTCTCGTTTGAATCAGTATAGAAAGACCTTAGAATCAACTCTACATCGCCCTAGTCTATGTGGGATCGACATTTATTTTCTCTATCTACTATAGATGTTGTGCACTTGCGGTTCAATATAATTGTAGGTATCTTTTCGCGACCTACCAGAGACATATTTGAGAATGTTGGAAAAATTCTGGAAAACAAGTTAGATAAGAAAAATAAGTTGTCAGATTTAAGAAATAGCAAAGAACAACTATGAAGAACCTATACTCCGCATAACGTGGACTATTCTTTATGGAGCAAGCAACATAGGTTAGTTTTGAGAGGGTGTTTGAGGCAGAAACTCCTGCAGTACTACTGATGAGGATATCAAAGCAAACCATGACGACTTAAACTTCGTCAATTCAAACACAACGGAGCAATTGAGTACCCTAAAAAGGAGTTTGTCCGAACTTGATAATACATACTAACACTTTAAAAATCATCTTGAAGGAAGCTGAAGCTAGATATAATTGTTCCGATATGGAAGGCCCGCGCTTTGAAGGTTAAAGCGTATATATTTGAGAAATAAAAGAAATATTACTAAGATGGAAAAAGCGAAAGCTTTCGCTAAGAATGTCAGGAACATACCTATGACCATGAGTTGTGTGATGAAATCACTGAAATGAAGAACCAAATTCAGGATTCAAAGAAAAATATATCTAAAGTGGAGAGTAAATTAAGTACAAAACGTTGAATGCACATATGATCAGTTGTTATTAGAGACTAACTTGGAAGTTAATGAAGAGTTGGGTTTATTCAAGAGCGATGTTAAAATGAAAAAATTAGACATGCTAGAGAAGCAGCTAAAAAAATGTTGCATTTTAGTTACAGCTGCAAAGGCTTTTACTAAAGCAAGTCACGAGAAGCAGAGTATGATAAATTCCAAAATCAGAAATATGGAATGCATAATTGAGGATTCGAAATGTATGGCTCGAAGTGTTGAAAGAAAGTATACCATGTTATCTGAAACTAATATGAAAGTTAAAGAAAAGATTGAATTTTTTGGTGATAAAACAGAATTGTAGATACACCCCCACGTTAAGATGATGATGCAAAAGTTGTAATAATGAGGACAAATTCCTCATCTAAAATATGTTATTAATAGGGTTAGTGTCTAGGAAAATTTGAAACTTAGGATCAACTATTAGGCTGAGCACTTATTAATCATTTCTACAAATAAATAAATACTCTGAATACCAAACAAATTAATTCTACAAATAAATATAAAAATTAATATTAGTTGGAGACACCAAGAAATATCGTGGAGAAATTCTATGCTTTGAGTATACCAATTTATATGATGATTGTTTAGAGAAGGTAAGTATACATATTCATGTCAATATTAAAATTAATTATGCAACAATGGTAAATATAATGAAGTATCTCGATAAAATCTCAAAGTAGGGTTAGTGCCTGGGAAAAATTGAAGGTTAAGATCAATTGTTAATTAGGTTTTAGGGAATGGATTGCATTCTCTTATTAATTACTTCCAAAAATAAATAAATTCAAATTGATAATCGAAAAATGCAATAAATAAATATTGATATTAACTCGGTTACCCCAAGAATTGTCATGGAGATGTAAAAATCGTTTAGAAGAGGAATCATATATAATTTTCCAAAAGAGGGAAGCTTGAAATTCATGGACGGGTCAAAAAAATATTTATTCACTTTTGGGTGTGGTTTTTGATGAATCTAATAATTTTTTTGTTATCTTAGTCAATTTACATTTCTAGCGAAGGTATGCTATAACTCCAGATTATATTGGTCATATTATCGTGTGGTTCACCAGGTTTTTGGTTGAGTCAAAAGAGATTCATAATTGCTTGAACAACTCCAATAGATTTTGCATTATTCATCTAATTATCTACCGTATTATTATTTTTTCTTTAAACCTCTCTCATGATTCTGCATTGAAAGAAGTTCAACTGGATCCCGATTCCACTATTATAATTATCAATATGAGATATAATTTCATCCATTAAACAAAGATTATATATCCCATTATAAAACCTAATTTTCATCCTCAATTAAAATCAATTAATTTTACTTTATTTCCTAAATTTGGAAAATAGGTTAGTTCAGATTTATCAGCAAAAATTCTTAGACATGGGTAGATTAGCTTTCGAGCTTCAATTCGCGGTAAGATTTTACTACTATACTAAAATGGTAGTATCATTTATTATTGTTTTAGTAATTTAATTTTTTATTCAAATCAGGTCGTTTGTTCTTCTTAATAGATTTCCTGAATTGCTTTATCAAAATTTAGACTTATTGCTTTCAAACCACGCTTAAGCTTGCATGTTCTAATTTGTTAGATAAAAACGCCCAACATCATCTGCCTAAGCCATATTATACTTTGAGTGTCAACTTTCATAGGTGATGTTCACGTTTAATCCATCGTCACCATCTAATCAACAAATATAAAAGGCACCGAGGATTTTATTTATTTTTTAGGAAATCACCAATGGTGATATCTAAAAAACATAAATCGGATTGTATCAGTGGAGATACCTGGATAAAGAAGCATATTAATGATATTTTAAAATATTCTCACGGAACTTACCAAGCTAGAAACCTTATGTCAGATACCGAAGATCACATGTCGTATAAAACTAACCAGAGGTTGAGCTGGGGCCGTAAGGCCCCGGTGATACCTAGTACTAAGTATAGTAAATTTGGCATCACAGTCGTTATCCTTCTTTAATAATGGTTACCAATTGTTGATAGGTAAAGATAAAACTGGATCATGCACGTTCTAGTCACAACAATGACAATACCTTTTCCTAGAATAGTATGAGAGAGAGCTTGCTTTCCATTGTACTATGTCCTTTCTTTTATCGGCTTTTCCCAAAATCCCTCTTCTCATGTCATCAAGACATATGTCATTGTAACTTTCCTATTTACCCTTTTGCCATCTCCCTTAATATAACCTCTAGTTTTCCATTAATCCCTTCCTTATCCTCATTATTCCGTGGACATTCTATTGAACTTGGGTTTTAGTCCCTAAGTCCCCATATTGACTGATGTGTTTACCCTTTCTCCAGGGACTCCCTAGTCCATTAGGGATAGTTATTTTCATGTATCAATATTAGTCCCCTGACTATTAGGTTAATTATCAAATAACCCGATAGTCACCCTAAGTTCCACATTGGGTCCGTTCCTTCTTATCTTGGTTATGAGTCCCCGGTGCGATTCTAGAGTCATTTGTCCCTTCTACTTAGCCATCTCGTGGCGCCCAAAATATTTTTGTGGTAGCATCCTATTGATATACTAGACACGGGGATCGTCTAATTCTTTGATCCTTATCGTGCATTCGTTGATGTAATACGCCGTAACATGCATTGGTGGATATATGCGGTTACTGCATCGTTTGTGGTGCAGATTTATCTATAAATATATGTCTTGTTATTTTAGCATTTATTTCCCCTAGTTAGTTTTCATCCTGAGTTCTATCCCTTTCTCGCTATCCGTTTTTCCCCTGCGAGTATCTTGCTAAATGGCGCGTCTCCTTCATGGTTATATTTTGTCCTTAGCATCAGTCCCCACGCTAGTCGACCCCTTAGATAAACGAGATGAGTTGGCGCAGTTGTTGCTTGTGAAGGCCGAGGTGGAGTTACTCCAAGAGCTGAGGGAGGGAAATAGGAACACCACACGCGCTAAGTTTGATGAGAAGTACGAAACATATCAGATCTCTCAGAGGGCTCAGGCATCTGGGCGTGTGACATTCGAAGTCCAGCGTGTGTTGGATGATGTCGTCAATTCTCGTTTTGTGTCTAATGGATTGTTCAAGGAGTTTATGACGATGGTTGCCGTCATAGACCGCGCCGTGGTGGATTGCCGCCTATACTTGTCCGAGCAGGCGACCCCGCGACTTCATGGGTATACTTTGACCCTGGAAGTTGTTTCCTCGCTCGTACGCTTTGTATATTTGCGGCACGAACTAGCGCGTTTGCTGGTGTTGAGGGAGGAGGTAGGCCTGCTGCAGACTCATAGGATGATCCATCATGACAAGGTGCGCAAAGCTTATGATGAACATGAAGGGACTCTTGCATTCGTGAAGGAGGCGCGAGCCTCGAAAAAGGTCATACAAGATGTTCATAAGTTGGTTAATGAGGCTGACCAGGCCTTGACCTTAGCAGCCATTCAATGTGAAGAGGCGCTCCTTATGATGTAATCTTTGAATGAAGACATCACGATTGAACAATAAGAAGTCTCATCTGAACAAGAATTCCTATGTGAACAAGAACTCTCAACAGAGTAAAATTCAATCAATCACAACTTATCTTATTCGAACTCAACAGTTTACAAAACTTGCAAAGTCTACAACACATCTACAGTCCTTGATCATCATTGATCTCACACACTTCTCATCTTCCCTCCTACAGATCGACCATCATCCCTCTTTGTGACCGAATTGACTATGGAATGACCATTATCTTGGTTTAGGCCGGAGCCTTACAGATTGATCTCTCGAACTCAAAGCACTCCCATGCAGTGTATCTGTTTGCTAAAGGTTTAAGCAATTTGCTTGGTCGAGGAATCATTCGTCCCTCTACTTTTCCTCAAAAACCAGTAAATCATTTTCACCCATTAACATAGGTTAGCTAGACTTTGTCTATTTTTATCGATTTCTAGTCTCACCTTGATCTACGATCAAAAAGGAAAACACAAATATATGCTTATTTGTGGGAGACACATTGGTTTAAAGTCTTAAATTGAGTTGAAGCAACTCTTAGGATGTAAAGGACGCTAGCTAAGGGAATCATATGCGCGGAGTCCTGCTGGGATTCAAGAGGCTTAGGAGCGCGACTGTAACTGAATTGTTGTGAGGGTTTAATTCGGTTTCAACTACATTTAAGTCTGAAGTTAATTGGTAGTAGGCTAGTGTCTGTAGCGGCTTAATGCAGTTTGGTGTTCAATCTGGACTAGGTCCCGGGGTTTTTATGCATTTACGGTTTCTTCGTTAATAAAATTTATGGTGTCTGTGTTATTTCTTTTCCGCATTATATTGTTTATCTTTATAATTGAAATATCACAGGTTGTACGTAAATCAATCAAAGTAAATACATCCATCCTTGTTTGTTGATACGACTTGATTGGTTCTTGGATATTGATTTTTGATATCGTTCAAGAACTCTCACACGTAAATCAGGTTCACAGGTTTGGTTCTGTAAACTTTCTGATTGTGAGAGAAAGAGATATAACTCTAAATATTATTCCTCGATTGAGATTTATTAAGTTGAACTCTCAGAATTGTATTCAGGTTTTGTCCATATAGGTTGCCTAAGAGAAAGTTGGTGGTGTATTTTGGTACCCCCGTGTTTTCATTTGCAGTGAAGACGTGCTACTTACTTTCAACTAAGAATGCACTTAATCCAAAATCCAAACATTCACAGCTCCATATGAATCCATAAGCAAATTTTCAGGCTGCAAAATCCATGAATACGAATATCATACACTAGCAATGCATAGCACAAACAACAAAATTTAAGCAACACTAGCAATACATAGCACAAGCAAAAAAAATGGTCGAAAACTCTAAATATTAAAACTGAAAGAAAATTGGTGGAACTTTCAAATCTCGATGGTACACTCCTCTACTGTGATAATAGTTCACATTATCGATGATCTGATGGAAAAAAAAAATGATAAACAACTTAGGGTAAGGAGGCTCTGCGAATCGGTAACGACTCGGCGACGAAATCGGCGAGTGACTCGTTCCTTCATTCTCATAATTCTCGATATCAGTATCGATCTGCTTCTTTAATTCAGGTGTTTTTCTTTCAAATCTGATGATTTGTGTTAAGTATATTGATAATTCTAGTCCTTAAATGATATAAATCATGTCGGAAGTTAATAAAAACTCAACATCAAATGGATCTGGTTCTCGATCCACTTCAGAAAATTTTAGTTCAATTTTTGGATCTCCTTCCATGAATTCTGTGGATACTCCATCCATGTTTATTCCTGATGATGTTATTGAGGAAAGTTTAAACGAGTGGAGGTTTAGTTTGATTGGCAGACTTGATTTTGTTAAGATGAAGATGGAAGTTGCAGTTACTTCACTGAGAAATTTATAGACTCTTAAAGGTACACTTCAATTCATCCCTTTAGGTAAAGGTTTCTTTATCATCAAGCTTGATAATGAAGTTGATAGAAATCATATTTGGAAGGGTCTTTGGATGGTTGAATCTCAAACACTACAACTCAGGGCGTGGGAACCAAATTTCAATCCAGAGACACATAAAACTTCCTCAGCATTTTTATGGGTTTATTTTCCAGGTTTGAGTATAGAATATTGGAAAGAAAGTATTATCCTCCAAATGGGAAGTAAATTGGGCAGAGAAATCAAATTGGATGAAACTACTTTAAAAAGAGAAATTGGATATTATGCCAGTGTGTTAGTTGAAATTGATTTAGCAAAATATATACTAAGTAAAGTGATTGTTGAATCCAAGTATGTGAAATTTGAACAGGCTATACAACTCTCAAAGTTGCCAAATATTTTCCATAACTGTAAGATTGTGGGTCATTTAACAGCTGAATGCAGGGACAAAAAATATGAAAAGTATACAACTGAAATTGATCAAAAAGTTTTAGTAGATAAGCCAAAGAAGCAATGGAGACCAAAACAAACTCAACCTCCAACTTCCAGAGGTTTTGATATTTGCTTTACTCCAGCTGAAAGGGAGATTGAACATATTGCAGATCATTCCTTAAGTGACAATGATATGATTAATGTTATAATTCGTCCACTTCAACATCCAGATGAATCTTCCTCTGGGAGATTTCATATTTTACAAGATAAGACTGAGGAATTCAGGGGTACTCTGACTTCACTTAAAGATTTTCCATCACTCTCAGTAGATAAAATTATTACAATGTGCTATAGTGCTCCATCAGTAAACAATGTTATAAATATTCAACCTCCTATTGGATCACCAGTGAATCATTCTGATACAGATATTCTTCATCCTTCTATTGATGCTCCAATACAAGAAGCTTTTACTTCCACAGTCTCAAATGATGGTGAGGACTATAATCAAATAAAGCCAAGAGCAAATAAGAAGACTAGTAATGTGTTAACAAGAAATCAGGCTGTAAATTTGTCTACAAATGTGAGTAAGAATGGTCCAGGTAAGAGAAGTACCAATTCTTCTCAACCTTCTTCTTCTAAATGAAAGTCTTATACTGGAATGTCAGAGGCCTGAGGAGAACAAAGGCCAAAGACAAGTTAAGAAGTATAGTAAAAAAAATTTGTCTTTCTTTAGTCATTTTAGCTGAACCAAAATTATGGGCTACTGCTGAATTTATAAAAAGTTAAAACTTCCAGGGATACATTATAAGCTTATTGATAATTCTTTTGAAATAAAGGAAATATTTGGATTCTGTGGAGTGCTTCAATAAATAATCCATCTATAATTTCAAATACGAAACAAGGAATAACAGTGGAAGTGGGTGGTGTTCTGGTCACTGGGGTACATGCAGCTACATTCACTGTAAATGGAAGAAAACTATGGAAAGAATTGGTGGATATAAATTCTCTGAATAAGCCTTGGCTTGTAATTGGTGATTTTAACACATTAATAAATGTGGATGAGAAAGTAGGAGGATTAACACCTTTAAAGATATCAATGATGGAGTTTAAAGATTGTTTGAATAATTATGGGCTAATTCAAGCCCCAAAATCTGGTTTAGAATTCTCTTGGTGTAATAATAGAGCAGGGAAAAAAAGATTTGTCTGTAATTTGGATAGAGCTGTTTTCAATGAGAAATGGTTGGAGTTGTACTCTAGTTGGGGATATAAAGTGGGATTCAGAGGTATCTAAGATAATGGAGTATTGTATGGTGCCAATGCTAACATCCCAAAACCAAAAAATATTCCATTCAGAGCATTGAAAGTATGGATGAGCCACCCTGATTTCTATCATCAAGTTCAGGAATTCTGGAAGATTCATATAACAGGTAACCCTATTTTTGTTTTCATGAAGAAATTAAAAATGCTTAAACAAGTAATCCAAAAATGGAACTGGTCTGTATTTGGAGATATAACTAAGAAGTTAAAAGATGCAGAAGACAAGGTGATGCAGATTTCTTTACTTTCTGATAAGAGTCCAATGGATTTAACTCTCTTGAATAAATTGGTGACAGCAAGAGGAGAGCTTGAAGTGTTATCTGAAAAACAAAAAGATATTTTACAACAAAAAGCTAGAGTCAAATGGTTAAAAGAAGGAGCCTCTAACTCAAGATTTTTTCATGTAAATCTAAAAATAAGACAAGCTCAAAATGCAATAGTTGAGTTGGAAAATACAGATGGTAACATTATTTCTGATCAACTTCTTATTGCTGATAATTTGATTTCTCATTTTGAAGACAAATTCAAATTTCAAGAAGTTCAATTCTCTACTGGGATTTTTCAAGATATTCCTAAGGTAATCAGTGATGAGGAAAACCAGTTTTTGGATTCCACTCTAACAAATGAAGAAATTAAAAAAGCAGTTTATGACCTTGATCTAGATAGTGCTCCAGGCCCTGATGGTTTTGCTGGATGGTTCTACAGATTTACTTGGGAAATAATTGGTAAAGATCTTATATCTGCAATTCATTACTGTTGGAGGGGTGGATTTATTCCTCAAGGCTTCAATGCAAACTTTCTACTTCTTCTGCCAAAGGTAAAAAATGTTAAGAGAGCTCAACAATTCAGACCTATAGGATTGATGAATTTTGGATTCAAAGTGATAACAAAAATAATAACTACAAGAATTGGTAATATGATTCAAAAAGTTGTCTCTCCCCAGCAAGGTGCATTTATAAAAGGCATAAATATCCAAGAACAGATAGTACTTGCTTCTGAATTAATAAATGAAATTGATGTGAAAAGAAGAGGTGGGAATTTGGGTCTCAAATTGGATATAACCCAAGCATATGATTCCTTAAGTTGGGATTCCAAGTCATGAGAAGTTTTAGTTTTTCTGAAAAGGGGATTAAATGGATACATACATTGCTGCAATCTGCTAGAATATCAATATTACTAAATGGTGGACCCGTGGGGTATTTTCAAGTGGGCAGAGGTCTGAGACACGGAGACCCCCTTTCTCCTCTTCTATTTGTAATTGTTGAAGATCTTTTGAGCGGAACTCTATCAAGAATGATTCAAGAAAGAACAATCCACCCAATGGTGTCAAGAAATGGAGTTCAACCTTCTCACATTCTATTTGCAGATGATATTTTTTTATGTTGTAATGGAGACAAGAGAAACATTAGAAAACTTCTTAACTTTCTCAAGGACTACCAAGCTTCATTTGGTCAAGTGGTTAGTCTTGAAAAAAGTAAATGCTTTATTGGAGGGACTAGTGAACTCAGAAAATCTCAATTAGCAAATGAAGTTAACATGCCTCTATCAACCTTCCCAGATAAGTATTTAGGTGTTGTTTTAATACCAGGGTGCATCAGATCTTCACATGTCTGGAGCTGTGTGGAATAAATTCAAGAAAATCTTGCTGGCTGGAAAGGTAAACTACTTTCATTTCAAGAAAGATTAATTTTAGTAAAGCATGTCCTCTGCAGTATACCTATATACAACGTGTCAGTTTACAAATGGCCCAAGAAAGTTATTCAAGATGTTGAAAGAATTATAAGAAATTTTTTATGGACTTGTGATCCTTCAACAAGAAAATGTGTAACTCTGAAATGGGATTATGTGTGCTCTCCAATGGAGGAAGGTGGGCTTGGTCTGAGGAGGTTAGAAATAATAAATAAAGCTCTTCTCATGAAGCTCCTTTGGAAAATTCAAAATGGTTCAGATGAATGGGCAAAATACTTCCAAGAAAAATTTATGACAAAAACTGGTGACTGGATTAAGTACTACAGGAAATCTTGTATACTTCCTGGTCTGAAATGGGTGACTGGAGATATAAAAGAACACTCCAGATGGCTTGTTGGTGATGGAACTAAAATATCAGTTTGGAGAGATTCATGTGTGAAAGAAAGAGCTCTAAATGATTTATATCCAAATAATGCATACATGAACAATTTCCCTGATATGAAAGTGTCTTACTTACTTTTGGATGGAGAATGGGTAATTCCTGCAGAGCTGTTGGAAATAATTCATCAAAATGAACTTCCTGTGGTGAATACAAATGCAGACAAAAAAAATCTGGTGTGGCACTATCACAGGAGAATTTTCAGTTGCATCTGTTGTAGAGTGTATAAGGAAAAATTTCACAAAATTTCCTTGGACAATGCAGGTATGGTCTCCATCTGTACACCCTAGTATTTCAGGCAATGCATTGAAGCTATTTAGAGGGGTGGTTCCTACAGATGACAAAATGAAAACTAGAAAATTCAATTTAGCTTCAAGATGTTATTTTTGCAAAAAATCAGTTGAAACCCTCAACCATATCTTATGGCACTGTGCCTATAGTGAGATCATCTGGAAATGGCTTGGAGGAATTTTCTATTTACTAAATCCAAGATCTTTTGAGGAACTATTATCAATGGCAATACACAGAAGTCCTGCAATCAAAGAACTGTGGAAGACTGCATCTTTTATTACAATGAAGGAAATTTGGTTTCAAAGAAACTGATGTGTGTATGAGGGGGAGAATTTTAATATAAAGTGCATCCAAAACAGAATTTTGAAGTTCACTGCAGACTGTGAAATTAGAATGAAAGCTCCCATGTATAATACAGCATATGAATTGCAGATTTAAAAAAAAAAATTGGTATGAAATACAGACATGTTAGAACACCTAGAATACAAGATTTTTTTCTTCAAATTACCACAGAGACACCAAATATTTCTTTGCTGTGATGGTGCTTCAAAGGGAAACCAGGTGCTGCTGGATATGGATTCATTGCTATAGACAGTGAAGGAAAATGTATAGTAGCAATTGCAGGTGGATTGGGGATAATACAAACTATTATGCTGAAGTACTGGCTATTCTGTGTGCAGGGTAATGGGTCATAAACAAAGGATATGCTTGCTTGATAATCAGATCAGATTCAAAAGCAGTTGTTGAAGCTTTTAAATCTCATAGTATACCCAGGTTTGCTGTTAACAGATGGGATAAAATCTATAGAAGTGCTGAAGTGAATTTCTTCCACAGCTATAGAGAAATCAACTTCTCAGCTGATATTCTAGCCAAGAAAGGTACAAATCTGAGACAGGGGGAACAATCTATATACAACTCCAGGCCATCATTTTTATTGAAGCTAGAAAATGAAAACAAAACTTATTACAGATTTACTTAACTTGTAAGGAAATGTAATAGGTTTAGTTATGTTTTGGTTTATTTTTGTTTTCCCTTTTTGTAAGTTTGGTTATTCTTTTGTGTTAGAGCACTGCTCGTTCGAACTCGCAAGCGTTGCTATCTCAAGCTTGTTTGTCAAGTTTAGGTTCCAAAACTATAAGTCTTGATTTCTAGTCTACTTATAGCTAAGTCTCGGACTAGGATAAAAAGTGTAGTTGAGCTCTAGACTCCACGGCGTTCATCATGCAAAGAGGAAGAACTACTCAAGGAACTGGTGGAACTTCATCGACTAAAAGGTATGTGGATACTTGAACTTATCTATCACTCAAAAGTCTATCTAC
Source organism: Papaver atlanticum (assembly GCA_023531105.1). NCBI lineage: Eukaryota > Viridiplantae > Streptophyta > Magnoliopsida > Ranunculales > Papaveraceae > Papaver > Papaver atlanticum. The sequence continues at coordinate 787,501 of JAJJMB010014053.1, forward strand.
TCTATCTCCTATCTTGAGACAAAAGTCGTATTGCTATATAGACTTCGATTATACACATTTGCTATTTCGAGCCCAAGTTTATCTCGCTTATCTATTTCTTGAAATATGTGTTGGTAAGCTTTCGCTTTGGCCAAGTTCATCTTTACAAGTGACGAAATTCATGTTGAATATTTCAATATCTTGAAAATCGCTTTGATGAAAAATAATGTGTGAATAACCTCTATTTAACAAGAATGTTTCAATGATTGAAATGAGAGTTTAGAATATATAACCTTGAATGGATATAAACATTGTATGTGAACTCATACTTGTGTAAGTACAAAATCCTTGAACTAAAGTATGCGTACTTTACTGATTCAGGATGTCCGGAAGCTAAGTCCGCGTACCCGTACGCGTACTGCCGGAAGTTCACATCCCGTGAATTTCTGCTAGAGTTTGTTAACTGAAAACAAACTCAAACCGGGTGCTTAAGTATGCGTACCGGTATGCATACTTGAGTGGGTTATTTTCTAAAAACGGTTTATTCGTGAAGTAAGACATATATAAACTAAGGAATGCATATTTGCAAACCGTGGCTATAATGTTCATGAATCGATTCGAGTGAATCAAAATCGTTTTTGCTTCGATTGTGTCTTGTATACTTCTATGAGATCTAAGCAATTGAACAACTCTCTAACTAGTTATTTTGAGTCATTTTAACTAGTTATGGTGAAGATGAATAAGGTTGATATGAAAGTGCTAATATGGCTAACCATTGGTTAACTACTGTTGAACCAACTAGGTGTACACGTTTAGGTACGGTTACACAAACCTAAATGAACGTGCATTTCATTTGTGTATAAAAAGCTAAGTGCGATTTAACGGTTGAAATATATTAGCTTGAATCTAATCAGGTTTTCATCTAACGGTGAATATTGAATGCTTTGTTACCAAGGTAACTTAGATTGCAAACCCTGATTTGAAGACTATATAAAGGAGAACTATAGCAACTGGGAAACCAAATCCCCACACTTCCTGTGTGATACTAGTTGTATAATCTAGAGTCGATTCTGCTTTAACCTTAGGTTTCTACCGAGACCCTGTAGGTTAACGACTTGAAGACTTCATTGGGATTGTGAAGCCAGACCCAACTATTTTCTTTGTAGTTGCGTGATCTGATCTTGATGTTTCTATCGTGATTGAGTGCAATCGTAAGATTGGCTTGAGATTAATTTCTCCGATAGGCAAGATGGAAAAGTAGTCACAAATATCTTCGTCTCATCGTTTGTGATTGCACAATATCTTGCTTCGCTAGTCGATTAAGATTATTGTGAGGTGATTGATAATTCTAGGATGTTCTTCGGGAATATAAGTCTGGGTTATCGATTGGTTCCTGTTCACCTTGATTTATCAAAAGACGGAACAAAACTCGTAGGTATTTCTGTAGGAGAGAGATTTATCTATTCTCGTAGAATTTTCTGTGTGATACAGATTTGTTTATTAAAGTCTTCGACTTTGGGTCGTAGCACCTCTTAGTTGTGGGTGAGATCAGCTAAGGGAATCAAGTGCGTAGTATCCTGCTGGGATAAGAGACGTAAGGAGCGCAACTGTACCTTGGATCAGTGTGAGATTGATTGGGGTTCAACTACAGTCCAGACCGAAGTTAGTTTGTTGTAGGCTAGTGTCTGTAGCGTCTTAATACAGTATGTGTTCAATCTGGACTATGTCCCGGGGTTTTTCTGCATTTGCGGTTTCCTCGTTAACAAAACTTCTGGTGTCTGTGTTATTTCTTTTCCGCATTATATTTTGTTATATAATTGAAATATCATAGGTTGTGCGTTTGTATCGATCAATTGGTAAATCCAACATTTGGTTGTTGATTGAAGTTGATTGATCCTTGAACATTGGTCTTTGGTACCGTTCAAGTTTATTTCTCTTGTATTCAATCAGACTCGCAGATTTCTATTTGTTTGAGTTGGGATTGAATCGAGAAATTGAGATATAACTCTTTGATATACTTTTTATTAAGATTGAGTCTGACTGTCTAGTTGATTCTCTTAAAAGTATATTGGAGTTAGTCCATACAGATTGCTAAGCGAAATATTGGGTGAGGTTGTTAGACTCTCACTTTTTCATTTTGGTTATTAATAAAATTTATTATTGAGCAAAAAAAAAAGAGTTGATGGAAAATATTTTCTAGCCTCATCTTCTTTAATCCTACCATGGTGGACCTTAAGAAAGTAAAAAGTCCATTGACCAACAAACATACCATTACTAACAAAACTACAATGTATAACTAGTAATAATGGATCGATGGATGGATGGATGAATAAGTTCAATCAAGAATTACATTTTTATCAAAGAGCTTGCCTCGATCTATTAACGAATTCTAGCAGTATATACATTTTAGGCTTGCTTTTATGACCTGAACACTTACATTATATCCACTCAGTAGTCTAATCTAACCTAATAAATGAATGAATTTCATGCAACAACATTTATAGGTACCTTGTGAGCTGGACAACATTAAGATGCTTGATCAACGTCATGGTTAAAATTTCTCATTTTATCTGCCAAAAAAAGTACAATAAATGATCCAACAATCTGTCACAACAATCTTTGCTCGCCAAATAAGCTTTAGTAAAGTGGGAAGTATTACAGTAGAATGTTTCAGTTGAGGTACAAGCGAGAGGTGTTTACCTTCAAGCTATCAACCTCATTTGTTAATGAAAAAACGGGGGTATAACAACCACACCCAATAATTCGTTCGGCAATCTGTATGGACTAAACTCCAATATAATTCTGAGAACACCAACTTAAAAGTGAACTCAATCAAGAAAGATATGAAAGAGCTATATCTCTATTTCTTAATGCAATCAGCAAATCAAACAGATAGAAATCCGTGAGCCTGATTAATTTGACAAATAACTTGAATGGTACCAAAGACCAATGCCCAAGTGTCAATCAAGTTATATCCAACAATCAAGGTCGGATTTATCAACTGATTGAACTACGCACAACCTGTGATATTTTAATTATATAAAACAAATATAATGCGGAAACGATATAACACAGACACCAGAAATTTTGTTAACGAGGAAACCGAAAATGCAGAAAAACCCCGGGACATAGTCCAGCTTTGAACACCACACTGTATTAAGCCGCTACAGATACTAGACTACTACAAGTTAACTTTGGACTGGAATGTAGTTGAGCCCTAACCAAGTCTCACACCGATTAAGGTACAGTCACGTTCCTTATGCCTATAGAATCACGCCGGATTCTGCGCACTTGATTCCCTTAGTTGATCTCACCCACAACTAAGAGTTCCTACGATCCAAAGTCGAAGACTTATAAACAAATATGTCTCCCACAGATATGTTTATTATTTATTCGGTTTTTGTTCCGTCTTTTGATAAATCAAGGTGAACAGGAACAAATTGATAATCCGTTCTTATACTTCTAAATAGCAACCTAGAAATATCAATCATCTCATAATAACCCAACTGGTTAACAGAAAAAGTTATTGCAGAATCACAAGAGTTTGAGACGAAGAACTGTTGTGATTAATTTTTATATCTTTTTTACTTATCGGAGATAAATCTCGAGCAGATCCTAGAGAAGATAATACTCAACATGATAGAACAAGTAAGATCATAATACGCAACTACAGAGAAAATAGTTGGATCTGGCTTCACGAATCCTAAATGAAGTCTTCAAGTCGTTAACCTAATATGGTTTTGTAAAAACCTGGGTTAAAGGAGAATCGACTCTAGTTTGCAACTAGGACATAGGAAAGTGCCGGGATTATGTTTTCCAGTTGCTAGAGTTCTCCCTTATATAGTCTTTCAAATCAGGGTTGCTTACAATCAAAGCTAAGATAGCTTAGTAACAAAGCATTCAATATTCATCGTTAGATGAAATCCTGATTTAAGATTCAAGCTAAGTCTGCTTAATAATAAAGCAATTAATCTCCACCGTTAGATGGTCTTAGCTTGTTACACACAAATGAAATATACCTTAATTTAGATATGGGTAACCGTACCTAAACGTGTATATTGAGTTGGATCAATAAAAGTTAACCGAAGTTAGCCATATGAACACTTTTGTGTTAACCATATTCATCTAACACTTCTAGATCTAATATGATGATCAATCAATTATGATAGATAATCAAATGAATCTAATTGTACTTAAAATAGAGTTGTTCAATTATTCACTATCTCATAGAAATATATATGAAAAAATTGAAACCAAATCAGATTGATTTGTAATCGTATAAAGTACTTATACAAGAATCAATTCATGAAGATTAAGCCACGGTTTGCAACGCTTGCGAGTTTGACTTAGCAGTGCTCTAACAATCTCCCCCTTTGTCAATTTTAGTGACAAAACTATCAATACATATGGATTAAAAAATAAATAAATTTTGTAGCTTTTCATCCAACATGCTTGATTTCCTTGGCTCTTCAAAATTCCTTGAATTCTTCGCTACTCCAAGTACTCTAGTGAATCTGAACGTGTTCAACTTAGCATCATTGTTGTTGAAGATCCGTAGCCATAACAAAAAAAAACAGATGTTCCCAATCATTGTTATACAGTGTCATAGTATTATTATATAAAATCAAATTCCAGTTGCATCACAACTTTGAAATAATACTATGGTGATATGTATCACTCCCCTTCAGTCAATACTTCCATCTCACAATGAAAACCACTCCTCCTTACATAATGATCCGTAAACCATATGTATGTAGTGTGAACTACCAAATAATTCTCCCCCTTTTTGTCAATATAAATTGGCAAAGGTACGAAACTATGGGATCATGACTAAAAGAGAACATATCAACTTTGTTTTGATGATTTCACATAGTCAAAACTTAGTGTATTCATCAAGGAGTTTATAAAGATACAAGATAACTCCTACAATATTCCACAGCCGCACTCTCCACAAAGATTTGGCAATTAAGCACAAGTTCAATTAATAACTCTCCCCCATATGATGTCATTCCCAAGAGAACAACATGAACGACCTACTTTTACAAGAAAAAAAGGATTTCTTTGGACATTAACAAATCACATGGATTTGTATCCAGTAAACTCGAATAAATCAACCACAAGGAGACCTTAATGATTAATTTAATAGGAAATGCTCAACATAAGAAAATTTATGGAGCAATACAGTACTTTCACATACAAGTGGATCAGGGAAAGATCAATACTGCGGAATTTTCAAAAGTTCATTCTATCATTTATCAATATTTGCATAAATACATAATAGACTTAACTTTTGAGCATTTATGAGATATAAGCACGGTTCACGTACGTAAAGGCATTCATCTCATAATCAATTGAAATATATAAAATCTAAAAGATTAAATACTGCAAAAATCATCTTCCAAATAACTTATAATTTAAATAAATAAATCTAAAAACATTGCAAGATGAAAATCGTTGGAAATAGCTATGTGTAATCACAATAATTGCTATTCCAAACTCTAGTTATCCTTCTTAAACATAAGAATAAATTCTCATAAGAAATTTCCTAGATAACAAAACGAAGAGACAAACTTGTAAGAAACAAACTCGTAAAGAACATACAAGATGATTTGCCCTTAGAAGGTAGAATCAATCTTTTTCGCATGGATTTACACCAAGAATGGCTACCAAAGGCGTATAAAAAGATTTTCTTAACAAAGAAGAAAATACAAAGTCATTTACGACCATGCACTGTAGTTCACATTAGAGGATTGTTAACATTCAAGAATCCCAGAGTAACGCGTCCTACTTCCCATTCTTGAACTTTCTTCTTTGTGGATCACCAACAACATTCAAATAGCTACAAATGAGCTTAGAAAATAAGTACTCCAAGAATCCAAGTGCCCAAGTCCAAGATAAGTGGTACAAGTGTGACGAAACGGAGCAAAACACTCAAAAACAAGAGACGGGATAAAGACCAATCTTAACTCATCCAAATTCAAGATTTCTCATCAATATTTTGAAGATAATTCAAATAGGAAGAGAATGAAAAAACAATGAGTTCATTCCGAGTTCGGAAGAAGAAGTTACGGCCAAAACAATTTGTCAAATATTGACGTCTACAGGCCAGTTCGCAAACGGTGTTCACAAACGCATGTAAAGATGTTTGCAAATGGTGTTTGCGAACTGAAATCCATGGATTTTAATTATAAAAGATGTTATGCATACCTGGTATGTGTACCATGAAGTCCAACCATCCCGAACTAATATTTTCAAACCTAAACATTTAAGGACCTTAAACACAAATCAAGTTGGGTAGACATGAACTATACATAAGGTACATGGATCATTATAAGTACTTTAAGCAAATAATAAAAATATAAATCTTGCTCAAGTTTATATACATACCTTTTTAGAGGAATCCAATCAAATTCTACAGCCTTACCAAAGATTCAAAATCTTACCTAACACAATATGTGCGCCCCAATTCTCGTGCTTCCCTTACCGTACACATAACAGGGCATTCCTTGGTGAGGATACACTTACAACACAATCAAGTTGTGTTGAGGTGAACAATGTCTTGCTCACCACAGGTGACAGAAACCGACTTTTCCGCAACTATGTATTTTTCACAATCTATAGTCTTTGGCTTACTTCGTTTCTTGTTCCACCAATTCTTGTGTTTCACATTTGAATTATCATCAAACAACTTTTTAACTTCCAACATCATGGATACTGCCTTATCCATAGTCATGGAATTTTCTGGGAGAAGATTCCTTTTCACACTCAAAGTGTCATTGAATTTCATTGGTACCCACTTCTGAGTGCGTTTGGGAAGAACCAAAACCTTCTTCCCATTACTCTCTTCTAGATTTCTATGAAGAGAATTGGATTGACTATTCTTTTGCAAGTTAGTATTTCTCCAATTGGGAGCATCAGATCTTGTCTTCGTCTTTACAAAGTTAACCTTTTGATAATCATTACGATTGCGAAAAGACTTTGTATGACGTTTATAGGCAAAACTAGGTTTATCACAGCACTGATTCCTTTGCTGATAAGTGTTTAAAACACCTTGATATTTATCTATTGTTTATGCTTTCTTTGCTAAGTTTTCTTATAAATTATGTATCTTATGTTTAATTTTGAGTTTTAGGTACTTTGGAGCAAAAGAAGAAGAAACGTCGTTTAAAAGAGCTAAAGTGTCATTTCATGCGCAACTGCTGTTGCAGGCGAATTATTTCTCATTATTTGCTTTTATTTCTTCATCTCTATCTAAAAAGCATGTCGGCTTTAGTGATGCAAGTTATGTCTGAAAAGCATGACAACTTTAGTGATGTAGAGAAATTGAGGAGAAGAAGTGGATCTGAGAGGTAAGAGACGGCTGCTGTCGGTGGAAGAATTCGAAGAAGTGGTGAATTTTTGGCATTTGTACCCTCGGGAGAAAGTACTAAAGGAAACTGAACTTTGTCTAAGGGGCACCTAATTGCTAAGGGGCACCCTAATTACTATCGCCAACCCCGGCAGTTGGTTAAGGGGTGACATTCTTCAACAATTTGAATTTCAGAAATTGGCGGGAAAACTGGTTTCAGTCACTGGCAAATTAGGGTTTGAATTTCGAAGGAGTTAGAAAGAGACTAAAGTGCTGAAACTCATTGGGTATCTTCCATTGGTCTAGAAAGGGCTGGTAAGGTTCTCTGTTTCGAATGAAATTGGTTGGAATCATGAGTTTGAAGAAAATGGTACTCTCGGGCTTATTCTTCCCCGTGAAGTTCTGCTTGGATCTTTGAAGAGTTTGGGCGAAACTCAATCACTCCAATGGATACGTACCGGCATGTTACATCAAAACAGAGATGGTAAGTCTCTTAGATTCGAGAAAATGGGGTTGAGTCATCGAATCAAAGCAAAACAGAGGAGAAGGTATTTCATGGGTTGATCTTTTGATGTCACGAGATTTCCTGTGTATGGAATGAGGATGTATAGAGAAAAACACGATTTACGAGGTGTTGGGAACGAGCTAGAGTGTGCCAGCTGAAGAATCACGCGTATAAGAGGTAGCAAACAACGTGACAGGATAAAACAGGGAAGTTATTCTCGTAATATTGCAGAGAAGGAAAGAAAATCATATCGAGTTATTGGAGGAGATTCGAAGGCCCTGTTGAGTATAAAATAGATGCTCGGACACCAGAGAAGGCACAGAGAGTTTGTGGGAGAAAATAGATAACTAGAATTCGAGAAATCATAAGTTCCAGAAACTCTGTTGCTGCTGCTATTTGATCAAGAACACGAAGAACAAAAGGTTGCTTGAGTCATTCGCAGAGTCTATTGTTAATCAGCAACAAAAGTGGCTGAGTAGTTTTAGTCGCTGAATACCTTTAGCGACTATAAATTGTTGTAAGCAAATTTCACTATTTTTAATACAATGATTAATCAAGTTTTCTCCATTTTTCGATTCATGAGTAGCTAAATATCTTTTCTAGGGTTTTGGAAGAAGCTATTTTCGATGCGTAAATTTTGGTAATTATTTTCTTTGAAAATTACTCCATTTTTTGTGCTTTAAAATTATTAAAAAAATTCTCTTCTTTACATGCTTCATATTAATTATTTTGGGTAGTTTAAGCTATCGATCTTTTATAAGCGAATGAAAATTAGGCCTTAGAGTAGAGACGAGTGTCATAAAAAGAGCTTGTAACGTTATATCTTCCAAAGCATGAGACTGGGTTCGAAATTGTTTTAAGTAAAATAGGAGTATTTTGTCAAAGAAATTGTTATTGAGTTTACAAATATTGGAAGTAATGGAACCCAAAACTCCTTGGTTAAAAACAATCAAATTTAATTAGTTTGTCTTAGTATTTTCTTTTAATAATCAAAAACCAAATCTTCAAAAAGTCCGAGTGAACCATACCCTTTCTTACCACTTTCAAAACTAGATCATTTGCCTAAAGGTTAGACGTTCACAACCTGTAATGTCAAAGGTATTAGCCTTAACATATGATCTAGGTTTAATCAATTCGTTTGACACCCAAAAAAGAATATCATGAAGTTTTTCATTCCTTATACGAAAACGACATCTCCTTTCCAGGTGACCTTTGTTTCCGCAATAATGACAAATATAAGGAACATTCTTACCCGGATTCATGTGTGCTGTTTTTGGAGGTTGATATACTTTGCTATTTCGAACCTTAACTTCCGATGAAGGTATTTCGATTTTTCCATTAGTAGAAACCTTTTGTCAGAAGAATCACTAGCCTTGACAAAGTTTACCTCTTTGCTAATATTTGGAGCATCTATTCCCTTATAGCCCAATCCTCGTGTATCACGATGATTTTTACTTGCTCCAAGCACTGTGGTTAATTTGCTTGAACTAGTATTGAACTTTTTCAAGTCATTTTCCAACATCTTGATTTTATCAAGAGCAGCAGTTAAATCAGCCTTAAGGCGTTTTTCTCGAGCGAGCCAAGCGCTTTCCCTGTCATCAAAACTTATTTGCTGGGAGTTAATCCTTGCTTTAGTTGCTGCAAGTTTTTCTTCCAACTTATGGAAATCTTGATGAATATTATCATATTCAAGTGATTTTTTACTTAGGTCATTCACACGATCTTTGAGCATCGAATCGTTAATGTTATTCCAAGAATAAAGACCTGAGTAAATTCTTCTTAATTTCTTATTTTCTTAACATAGATGGGTTAGAAAAAAAGAGTTAAAGAAGAAGTCGTCAACTTTTCCACTGGTTTCAACAACTTAACATACACTGAGATTTCCTCATCAACATCTCTATCAATATCATAGTCACCTTCGTCAGAAAGTTCATCCAACTGTTCTTCTAGGTGTGTTTCCCAGTTATCAACAGTTTCTACATCACAAGGATGTTTAGATATTGACCTAGATGTGACAGTTCTCTCAGGTGAATTTAAGCTTTGAAAAACATTTGGTAATTTCTGAATCGGTACGTTATTAGAGATAGACGAGTCCATAAAAATCAGATTGCTTCAAACACAGATTTATCAGGTCTTAGCGTGTTTGCCTACTCTGATACCAATTGAAAAAGCGGGGGTATAACAACCACACCCAATAATTCGTTCGGAAATCTGTATCGACTAAACTCCAATATAATTCCGAGAGCACCAACTTAAAAGTGAGCTCAATCAAGAAAGATATCAAAGAGCTTTATCTCTATTTCTCAATGCAATCACCAAATAAAACACATAGAAATCCGTGAGCCTGATTGATATGAGAAATAACTTGGACGGTACCAAAGAACAATGCCCAAGTGTCAACCAAGTTATATCCAACAATCAAGGTCGGATTTATCAATTGATTGAACTACGCACAACCTGTGATATTTCAATTATATAAACAAATATAATGCGGAAAAGAAATAACACGGACACCAGAAATTTTGTTAATGAGGAAACCGCAAATTCAGAAAAACCCCGGGACCTAGTCCATCTTTGAACACCACACTGTATTAAGCCGTTACAGACACTAGCCCACTACAAGTTAACTTCGGACTGGAATGTTGTTGAGCCCTAACAAAGTCTCACACCGATTAAGGTACAATCGCGTTCCTTACACCCCTAGAACCACGCCAGATTCTGCGCACATGATTCTCTTAGCTGATCTCACCCACAACTAAGAGTTGCTACGACCCACAGTCGAAGACTTATAAACAAATCTGTCTCCCACAGTTATGTCTATTCTTTATTCGGTTTTTGTTCTGTTTTTTAATAAATCAAGGTGAACAGGAACCAATTGATAATCCGGTCTTATACTCCCGAAGACCAGCCTAGAAATATCAATCACCTCACAATAATCCAACTGATTAACAAAAAAAGTTATTGCAGAATCATAATAGTCTGAGACGAAAAACTGTTTTGATTACATTTTATATCTTACCTATCGGAGATGAATCTCGAGAAAATCTTAGAGAAGATAGTACTCAACACGATAGAACAAGTAAGATCAAAATACGCAACTACAGAAAATATAGTTGGATCTGGCTTCACGAATCCTAAATGAAGTCTTCAAGTCGTTAACCTAATATGGTTTTGGAAAGACCTAGGTTAAAGGTGAATCAACTCTAGTTTGCAACTAGGACACAGGAAAGTGTCGGGATTAGGTTTTCTAGTTGCTAGAATTCTCCCTTATATAGCCTTTCAAATCAGGGTTACTTACAATCAAAGCTAAGATAGCTTAGTAATAAAATATTCAATATTCACTGTTAGATGAAATCCTGATTTAAGATTCAAGCTAAGTCTGCTTAATAATAAAGCAATTAATCTCCACCGTTAGATAGTCTTTACACACAAATGGAATATACCTACATTTAGATATAGCTAACCGTACCTAAACGTATATGTTGAGTTGGCTCAATAACAGTTTACCGAAGTTAGCCATATGAACACTTTTGTCTTAACCATATTCATCTAACACTTCTAGATCAAATATGATGATCAATCAATTATGAAAGATAATCAAATGAATCTAATTGTGATTCAAATAGAGTTGCTCAGTTGTTCACTATCTCATAGAAATATATATGAGCAAATTGAAACAAAATCGGATTGATTCGTAATCGTACAAAATACTTATACAAGAATCAATTCATGAACATTAAGCCATGGTTTGCAAAGATTGCATTTCTTAATTCATAAATGTTTTAGTTCATGAGTATAAGAATCATACATTACCGATTTTAGAACTTAACCACTGTGTTCTCCAACCAGGTACGCGAACAGCAGCTCCGGACCTTGGCCTGTCCAGCCGTTCGCAAATTCGGTTCACAAACAGCCGTCCCGGACCTAACTCAGGTGAAACTGTTCGCATACTAGGTACACAAACAAAGTTCCTAGACCTTTACAGGTAAAACCGTTCGCATACTAGGTACGCAAACAAGGTTCCTGGACCTGAATTATACCAAAACAGTTCGCATACTAGGTATGCATACCGTGTTGTATCCAGACATAGGTAATTGTTCTAAACTGCCATTTCAATCATTGAAACATCCTTAGAAGACGACAACGGTTTTCTCACACAAACCATTAGCTTCAAGTAATTTTCAAGTGGTCGAATGATCAATACCAAACTTTCCAAGTCGACATCAAATGATTGTCTCACACAAATCATGTAAAATATTTCAAGGCAATTTCCACATGATCATCTTTTGACTTTACATTTAGTTTCCAACAAATAGATTGTTTCCAACTAAACTCGTCAAGAATACGATGAACATAGTTAAAGCAAAAAGCTTCCAACATATATTTCGAGAAATAGATAAGCGAGATAAACTCAGCTCGAAATATCAAATGTGTATAATACAAAAGTCTATATAGCTATACGACTTAGTCTTATTAGAAGATAGAATAGAAAAGATTTCTGAGTGATAGATAAGTTTTAGTCTCCACATACCTGAAAAGACGAGGGTACCCAAATACACCACAATCTTTAAATTATCAACCTATAAGTCCTCTTACCGAAAGTGATTGTCTATGGACAAAGTCAAGACAATACTACAAATCGGTATTCACACTTTGTGTGATCGTCTATGGATACGAGATCGAGACAATACAACAATCAAAGCGTGATTACTTGATAATAGGTTCAGACTTAACCAAACTCTATAGGATCACTATCAAGTAATACGGAGTTAACGTTTGTGTGATTTACTTTAAATTATAATAACAACAATTATAATTACGGAAAACAAAAGTAAAAGACACGGGAAGATTTTGTTAACGAGGAAACCGCAAATGCAGAAAAACCCCGGGACCTAGAACAGAATCTAATACTCTCATAATTAAGCCGTTATACAAAATCTAACAAACTTCGTATAGTTGAGACCAAGAAACTAAACCTATAGTTCACCTAGTTTCTTCACTATCCCTGCGTTTCCGACATTCAATAAGTGCACGCACTGGAACAATTCCTTTGGATCGTATTCCAAACAGTAAAGGAACAACAAATCTGTTTGGTAACAACTCTCTTGATTCTTTCAGATGAAGATACCTCAAGTAACATGCAAAGTATCTTCCGTTTAACCAATAAACTCTTTTGCCTGGTCAGATCAATCTATCCAACAACTACCGAAGTAGCAGAGTTTAGATTTGTAATCAATCAATATAGAATCAAACAAGAAACTATGAGGTGATGCCGATCTTACACAACTAATTAATCGAATAAATACGATTCTAGTTGGATCCCAGCCGATCAAGGTTTGTGCACACCCAAAGATATAGAAACAAAATAAGAAATCTTATTTGTCTTCAAATCTTCTTTAATCTTCAATTAAACCTGCACAACACCACTTGAATCTCTTGTGATCAATCACGCACAGAACGAAGTCTGTTAACAATGGATTATCACAAGACGTCTTTAAATCTACAAACATTTTTAAAGATCCTGTCGATACTTCGATCTAGTTTGAGTGAATCTTGTATCAGAAGAGAACATTCTCAAGAATAAACAAACTAGGTGCAATCAAAGTTCAACAACCGTTAGTCAATCAAATCAATCGAAAACTAAAATAAACTTCAATTGTCTAGTTTCCCACCAACGGTACTCGTAGATCGCTTCTTGATCCCACATAATTCTTTAAACAAGCAGTCGTAAGAGATTTCGCCTAATTAGGGTACTTTCCTATCCGAATAGACGGCTCCACCAGAAACAACAAAAAGATGAAGTTTGCCTGGCTCTTAGGATAGTTTGCTCGAAATGCAAACTTGGGTATTTAGACCAAGGATGTTTGGACACCAAGGAATTTCCAAAACCGAATATTCTCAAGATATGCAATAAATTCCCAAATCGGTTTTCATAATTCCTGGAAATGCTTTGTCCAATATTTCCGAAATCTCACTAGAAAATCTCCAATTAGTAAATGCACATTACCAATTTTTATTTTCCAGAGATATGCATTTAATTGCTGGTAATTAAAAGCATATAAAACTAATAACCTTAATTAAAATATTTTTAATTTATTTCGGTCCGGGATCTCCTTGAGTTATTAAGGAATATCTTTGAACAAATAAAATATAAGAGTTACTGATCATGTTCAAAGTATGGCGAGATCTTTTCTTTGTAAATCCTCTTTCATATTTACAATCTTGGAATCGATTATACCACACTTCCAAACAAGTTTAGAATTGGTTCATCTGTATTCCAAGACAACTATGTGATTGATCAAATGTCATATCACTAATCATGGGTTTACGGTTTTACCAAACACAAGGATCAGTTCTACCTTAATATGGTTACTGGGACCGGTTACATCAGTTACCAGGATCGGTTACATCAATTACCAGGATCGGTTACCATATTCTCATGGTATTACTTGTGATCGGTTAGACAAGTCACTAGGATCGGTTACACCAATTACCAGGATCGGTTACACCAATTACTAGGACCGGTTACGCCAATTACAAGGATCGATTACACAACTCTTTTGTGATCGGTCACACCAATTACAAATATCGATCATACCATCTCAGGTGATTACTTAAGATCGGTTACACTAATAAAAGTCATACCAATACATAAGTCAGGCACTATGATTATTTTTACCAAGATACATAACAAGTTATGATCGGTTCTACTATCTCACACATATTGGTAATCCAAAGATATGCAATGAATAACAATACCAATAAGCCTAGCGATTTCTCTTTCGATTCATAAAACAAGTTCAAGAATGTACTTCCTTTAAACAAATGTAAACATTGTTTCCTAGGATGAAATCTTCACCTTTACCCATACACATAATCACAATAGCGTTCATACGATTATGTCGATGTCTTATATACGAAGTTCAAAAGATAAGCGTCATACTTCGTATCCTAATTCCTTAACACTATGATCATGTGATCATGTCTTACTACTAGAGTATAATCATTCACAGCTTCGCAGTTATGTTTTCAATATAGCACGACTTGAAAGATACGTTAGGAATGAAACAGTTCAAGTCAAATATTACTAACCTCAAGAGGAAGGATGATGTCGTTGTTGTAGCTTGTTACTTCTTCACATTCTTCAAGTCTTCGAGTAATACTTGTATGTCTCATAATCCTAGTCTTTCTAATCTAACCTATACGAAGTTGTCTCTAGTACATAATCAAGCGACTCATTAAATGAGTTTTGATTCACTAAAATATGACAACCAAACTTGACATACCAACGCTTGGTGGGTTCAACCGAGCTATGCTCTAACAATACCTTTTGTTGATGAAGTTCCTCCAAGCTCTCCTCAGTAGATCTTCGTCTTCAATTGGTGAACGCCATGAAGTCTAAAGCTCAACTACACATTCTATCCTAATCCGAGACATAGCTATAAGTAGACTAGAAATCAAGTATATAGTTTTGATCAAGTAAACTTGACAAACAAGCTTGAGATACCAACGCTTGCGAGTTCGACCGAGCAGTGCTCTAACAGTTAATGAATCGATCTTCTCAGTATCTTGAGCTAACAATGAAATTGAAATATAATTTTAGTTAGATATAATATATACTTCAGCTACTGGAATCGTATTACAACTGTTGTTCTTCTTCAAACAGCTAAAATATTGATTGAACAGGTATAAGAACATATGAGATCGAAAATTAAAAGTTGATAAAATTTGATTTGATTCCACGGTAATTAAGATTACTGTATGTTAATCTCAAATATGCTCTTAGATTTTCGATCAGAGTTACAAATTGAGAGATAAATCGAACTTCACTCAAGAACCCTAGAAAAAATTTGGTACAAATTTTAGAATTTTTTATCTCAAAAGCATAATTAAGATGAGACTAAAGTAGATATATACTCTAATTATGAATCAGAAAATAGAATCGAGATGAAATTGTAGCTACTAGGTTATCATCATCGAAAATTTTATTTTTCTGAAATCTCAATCTTCGTTAATCGATTGAACAAAAAATTAAATCGAAAACGAAAAATAAAAACTAAAATAAAATCAAAATCAAAACATACATATATGTCTTTTTTTTTCTCAGATAAGTATAAAAAACTGAATCAATTGATTCCAGCTCCGTCGATTGATTAAAGACTGATAATTGAATTGATCAAATCAGTTGATTTTAGAAGAGATTACATGTGAAGAAGAAAAAGAAAACTAAAAAAACAATATTGTCAAAACTCTACAAGGAAAGTGAAAGTTCGCAGGTCAAGTGAATTTCCTGTTTCTGTTTCTTATATATATATATATATATATATATTGTGGAGGGTAATCTTGGCATTAAAAAATTTACAATTTTTTGGATGACTTAATCGTCAGGGAAAAATTCAAAACCTAGCCCAAATTTTTTTGGACCTATTAGTAACATAATGCTAAAAAACTAAGCTTCTTAATTAAGGATCCATTTTGTATTTTTGTGGGGTTTCTAATTGTTAAACATATAATAGTATGGGCTTCACAATAGTTTTCACATTTTCTAAAGAACCGTTTTTTGGGCACCACTCCATTTTGGTGGGGGACCATGATTACTAAGGCTGTCTTGGTTACACTTATAAGGGGTATCCTAAAGTGTGAAAATGACTAACCTATCCTTTACCTATTCTAAATCAATAACAAAACAAAAACAAAATCAAAATCATAGCCATCTCCTAGCCGAATTCCTGAGTTTGAAAACCAAACTTTCTCATCTTCTTCCCTCTTTCAACTGTTACTCGTCGTCGCCGATTTCCTGAATTTGAATATTTTTTTTCTTCATCTTCTTCTCTTTTCCCACAAAACCATTACTTTTAATTCATTTTTGATTGTAAAATTTGAGTAGTAATCATCAAAATAAGGTGAAGATGGAAGATACAGATAGTAGTTCGGTTAAGAGACTTATTAGAAAATCCTAGTTTTGCTAACCGAATTTTCGTAGAAGAAGAACACGAAGGACACTTCGGTAAAGAAAATAAATTGTTCCTAACCGAACTCATGAGTTCGGTTGCCTCGCAATCTTTATTTTCTTAACCGAAATCCTCCCTGTATAGGCAAATGTTGGGTTCGGTTGAGTCGCAAAAAAAAAATTATTATCCGAACTCCTGTATGTATAAGCAAATGTCGAGTTCGGTTACGTCGATATTTTGTCTACTAAACCGAACAGAAAGTTCAGCTATATATAGGAAACTTTGCGAACACGCCGAACAAATATCTTCCAAAGTTCGGCGCGAAAAAGGTAGCCGAACTTAATACTCAGGTGGTGAAAACTCCATTAAAGCTAAGTTCGGCTACCTGCGTAAACTGAAAAACTAGCCGAACTACATCTACATATAAGTTCGGGTACCTGTTCTTCAGCTATCATAGCCGAACTTTTTTAACCAAACCGAAATCAATTTGTAAATTGTTCATTTTTAGGAATGTTTTAGCCATTTCAAGCACCATTAACTAAATTTGAAGTATCCGTGAGTATCCAAAACATCATACTCTGGTTGTGGTTCGTAAAAAAAAGATCTAACTTTTTTTCCAAAACCCTCTTCTTCATCTTCTTCTTCTTCTCCCCCTCAATAATTCTTCTTTTAAACAACAATCAACTTATTAATTTAATCTCACTAATCATTAATTAACTCACCAATCATTACAATAACTCAACTAAAAAGGATAATTTAGGCATTTATTTGACGTTCCAAATGACTTACTAAAAAAAATCATGGCCCCCCTCCAAAATGGAGTGGTGCCCAAAAAAAAAATGGTTCTTTCTAAAACATTTGAAAATGTCCAACATTAAAGGGCCCATATTTTAAGTCGTCAAGAGCCTCCGATACTATTAGATGGCCCTCTGATCAGTAGTATTATAAAAATTTCATTAAACTCCGCTCTTTAAGTTTGTAAATACAAGGGACTGGCTCAAAAGAACAAAATTCAAAGAAAGTTCCCAACTTCGGTGAGGTAAAAGGGAAAACGAAAGAAAGAAAAGTAACAAGAATAGCAGTTCCATCTAGAGAAGTTGAAACCAGAGTCAGTGCTCTGTTCTTCCAATGTTCAAGCCTCTCAAAACCTAATCAACCACCAATTCTTTCCAAGTCTTCTCAAATTCTTGAAATTTGTTCACTATAATATGCACATATCATCCAAACTTTCTTTATTCATTAAGTTTAGAACTAAGAGGCTCTGATGTGGCAGCTCTTAATAACCTTGTCAGAAAAATCAACATACTTAGCCCATAATACTCGAAGTTGCGGAAAAGCTATGTCGAGCCAAGGCTTCGCTCGACCATTAAAGTGGATTACACCAGCCTTTTCGGCTTCAGCTGTAGTTGTGTTTTCTTGATATCCAAGTCCTAACATGTGCCAGAAAGGATCAATGGTGTAAACATGACCATGAAAAGCTATAAGACCAGGGGGCAATGTCCCTAACTGCCATAGACTCAAGTCGGACTTCAGGTTCTGTAAACATATCAAGGGATTATAAGATTTAATACAAGAGCGGCTAACTATGGCATCAAAAGTATAGTGATGGAATTAAAGTTTGGGGTTACCTGTTGAAGCCAGTAATGGTAGGTTTCGCTAATGTTAGTTTTCCTCCATGCTTCCAAGTCAAAAATGTTCATCCCATAAGCCCAAGCGCATTCATTTGGGTCGAAGTTTTGTTTAATTATCGGATGCGAGAAGTTCAAGTAGCTCTTGAATCTTTTAGACATTACAAACTTATCATCTCCTCTACATGTTTCTACTGCTCCATTCACTTTGCCTTCCATATTTATATCCCAAAGAGGTG
Organism: Papaver atlanticum; assembly: GCA_023531105.1. Lineage (NCBI taxonomy): Eukaryota > Viridiplantae > Streptophyta > Magnoliopsida > Ranunculales > Papaveraceae > Papaver > Papaver atlanticum. The sequence continues at coordinate 806,151 of JAJJMB010014053.1, forward strand.
AAAGATCAGTTTGAATGACGATGTCGTCATCCAAAAAAACTATCTTGTTTAAGCTAGGAAACAACTAAAACAATGAAATTTTTAGTCAGAAGTTAATCATTTCAAACACTTGAACGATGTAGAGTCGATTCAAAGCCAAAATCATGGATGAATTCAAGTAATAATTACCTCAGGTAAGTAGATACGAATGTGATTCATTGCTGAATTGTACTTGGGACTGAGAGCTTGAAGCTTGGACGCAATGACATAAGGCTTCTCAGTGCTATTTGCATTGACAATTGCGGATGATCCACCTCTAAACTGCGACCTGACCCTCTGGTCCTTTTCCATGGCTTCCAATACTGGAACTTTTCCTTTTGTGAACCAATCAAAGTGGTGCATTCCTTTAACTTCAATGATAGCCGGATCTAAAGGGTGCAAAGAGAACCAGGCGTGCATGGTTGAATATGTCTTCCGATCAGTTATCATGTGAAGGACAACCTTTTCAGGACGCAATGCATTGCGGACAAGAGATGCAGCAACGACCGAGGCAGCCAGAACATTATCAGAGGCGAGGACGAAATGAAAGAAAGAGTTGTCGACTAAATTTGGCACAAATTCAGCTGCAGGGAGCTGAAGGCGTGCACCTGCATTGCTTGTATGCTCGTTGGCTAATTTCAAGGAAAGACAATGAAGTGGTTTTGGGATACTACTGGATGCGACATGACGATATAAGTACTCTTGGATCTTCGCACTTCGTGTCCTTTGTTCAAGCAAGGTGACCTTGACAAAAAAACAGATCAAAAATGTTAGTTTGTCTCATAGTTGAATCAAACACGTGCATCACAAAAGAAAAAGTGTTACGTAAATCTGTGTTGGATTGTGCGACTCAACCAGTATAGTCGGCAAGTCATAAAGTAAGTGGAGTTTAGACATCCAAATCATCAGGAAGTATACAAAAAGAGAACCCCATTTGTCAACAAAATTTCAGTTGAGAAGCTATGATCATTATGTCAGAAGATATTGAAAAACAAAAATAAACACTAGCTTACAAAAATGTTTTGATTAGAAGTAAAGGGGAAACAAACAAGACATGCAAACAAGAAATAGTGAAAATAGAGTTTTCAAAGATGAATTTATGCGTCCTTACCATAGCTTTAAGTCTCATACTGAATGTCTTCAAATCAGACTTGGATGTTCTCATTTCTGCAACAAAGTCCTCTAAGGTCTGTGGGACTAGTTGGTCTTTTCCTAGTCCTTGTATACTTTCTTGATTGTCGTTCTCTTCTAGTATCCTATAAACCTCTTCTGGTACCTTAATTTTTGTAACAAACACATTATGAGTCTGTAGTATCATCTTTATTATAAAATGATTTGGAGAATTGAAGTTTTAGATTACCGCTGAGTCCATCCGTCTTCCGAAAAATCGTGGTCCTAATCTCTTCCCCACGCATCCTGTCAAACGAACAAAATACACTATCATTTAGAAACAAATAATCAAGCACAATTCAAAATTTACTTATCGATCTATCTACGATTTTTTTTTCTTATGTTAGTACTTACTACTAAGTGTTTACTTTCCGTACCAAAAATCGAACAGATTTATCTTTGTGAAACATTTATGGAGCACATGTTTTTTCTTTTCTTTTTGTGTTTCTATGGTTGGTGCATCCATTTTCATATAACATATGGTTTAGGTTGGTAAAGAATGGAACTTCAAAGCTTTTCAAATGATTAACTGGGGCAGATGGGTAGATTGGAGCTCACTTTCAAATGGGTCCTTAATTTAATGCATCATATTAATCCAACAATTAGCATCAGCAAATCTATTTATGCAGTATTATATAGTACAATACCATTTAATTTTGTACTAAATTTTAAATATGAAAAACAAAAATTAGTATCTATTTCTTTGATAACTTTGATGGATTAAATCAGGGTATTTAATTAAAGGGTATTATATGTAGTATGTACTAAGACGGTTTATCGCGTTCTATCGATAGATGAAAAGAAGAAAAAACAAAGATATGGATTAGAGGAAACATATTCTTATGCACTTAAGTTAATTGGGTACTTTAATGAATAATAAACACTTGCAAATTAAAGTATACTAAACTGTTTTTTGAGGCAATGATTTAAAAAAGAAAGAGCATTTTTGGGTTTGCACTTTGAACGAAGTAATAAGTACAGATAAATTCTAGCTGTAATCAGCCCTGTAATGAGATAGATTATGTGGATTTTATCTTCTCAAAATGAGATTGTTGTTGTATGAATCTAGCTGTAATCAGCCCTGTAAAAAGAAACACAATACTAAAACATATTCTTTTTGGATTTATGAAATAATATATGCAAGCAAATTGTTGTAATTAATAATACAATGAGAGAAGGATGCATATATATGTGCGTACCGATTGTTGAACACTTGGTCTCTCCCTCAATGGTATCCATAGCTGTTAACACGAATATAAATCGAAGTAAAAACGTTAAGAGCAATAGCGAGTAAAAAACCATCCGATACGAAACCCGTCTTGATCCAACCTTTACTTTCATGAAATCTCTCACTCCTTTCCCTGTAAATACAGTCACATGTCTCAAACTCGGGGATATATGAAGCTGCATTTTGACAAAACTTCAATGGAAAACGGAGCCAAATTATATCAACTTGTGCTATATTATTTGTATGAATCCACTCCTCTCTCTCTCTCTCTCTCTCTCTCTCTCTCTCTCTCTCTGCTCTCTCTCTCTCTCTCTGCTCTCTCTCTCTCTCTCTCTCTCTCTCTCTGCTCTCAGAGGAAACTACAAAAAGACCAGCGTTAGAGAGATACTGTAAATGGAAGAGAAGTGAGGTGGTCTTAGTTATTGTTGTTATCTCTTACCTAACCTTGCTTAGCAAACAGGCTAAATTACAAGTAACATATGAATATTGAGAGTATTCAGAGTATTCAGAAATGGTTGTTGTAAATGAAAATGACTTTGGACTGAAAACAAAGTTGGTTGTTTTGTTTAGGTTTCAAAGATTCATCAATTTTATAGTTTTGGCTTGATTTTGAAGATGAAGAATAAATATAGCTCAGGGTTGTGTTGTTGGTGTTGTTGTGGTTGGGGATATATTGCTTCATATTGCCTCCATCAGTTGGAGAAAGGGAAAGATAAATGAAAGATTGGAGGGAGATGTTTGGGTTTGATGTAAACAGAGTTGCTAGAATTGAAAAAGACACCCCCCTTCTCTCCTATACTATATCCCTCCTCAACTACAAAAGAATAGGGAACTCTCTCCTATTTAAATAACAATCCAAGAAGGCTTATTGGTGTAAGAGTGCCGGGAAGGAACCCATCGCATATATATTCTCCAATTGAACTCTTACTTCGTTTTATTTTGTTTTTGAACACATAAATGGACAATAAAAAATATTCTTCACTTCGATTGACTCCCATTGAATTGACCAAGGAAAAACACTAACAATAAATTTTGAACGTGTCACCACCTCAAACTCGTGCATATGTTAAATGCTACATCACAGTAGAAATTTTATTTAGCAATTGTCTTTCAAATAAAGTAGTAAGCATAATTGGATTTATACTCATAATCCAAGTTGGAAACTCGTCAACAACTTTTTTTTTTTTTTTTAATAATGGCTGATATAAGAAAACGGTATAGTGACTTAAATAACTTGAACAAATAGCTATGGCAATGTACTATCCGCATTAGCCTTGAAAACGTATTTGGTTGGGGGAAAGGAAATGGCATGTGCATATTAGCAAACTAATTAATATAGGTTCGACTTGTTATAAACGTTTGCCCGTCATACGTTTGGAAAACACTGTTTTCATGCCTAAAAATTTCAACGTCCACCTTACAAATATTCAAGTCTGTGGTCATCCCGCCAAAGCCCCTCTATCACGCGTCAAAAACCGTGCATTCTACTCCTACAGACTACAGTCCTACTTTGGACGTAAAGATTTTGATGGCCAGTTTGATGACCTTAAGGTATGACCAGGTCAGCAGACCGAATCTTAATCCGGGTCAAGAAAGAGATGATTCCTGCTCCATTCGGGTACTTAATGAGCTTATTATCCAAACTGCACTCGGCCCTGGCCCATTTACGCCCTAAAAGAGGAACCAAACCAGGGTGCTGAACGCCATAGAAATTTGCAGTGCGCCGCTCCCTCTCTCTCGTCACTTCATCACAGTTCTTAAAGCTCAAACACAGAAACACAAGGAAGCTTGTTGTTCATCCTCAATGGATGTCATATGCCCTCTTGATGTCGAATTCTCAGACAAAATATCACTTCTTCTTAAACCTCCATCCCCTAACGATGTTCAGGTAATTTTCTTAATTTTTTGTTTCTAAGTTTTTTAAAATTCATCAACTAATTCTAATAAAAGATGAGAACTGAAGTAATTTGTATTCTGATATTCTACTTTTCATTCTTGAAACAGAATTATTTTGACAAGATTATAAAAGAAAGACAATGCCTTGGTCTCAAAATCAAACAAGACGGAGAATTTGGAAAATGTGTTTTTGCCGAATCAGAATTCAAAGAGGGGGACCTTGTTTTGAAGGACCAAATGCTTGTTGGAGCTCAACATAGTTCAAATAAGGTGTTATACTCTTTAAATTATCTCTTTTTTTATTACTTTGGGTGTTTTTCTTATCAGTTTGATATGAGTTTTTGGTCTCTTACTTGCAGGTTGATTGTTTAGTATGTAGTTACTGTTTCCGTTTTATCGGTTCAATAGAACTTCAAATTGGTAGAAAGCTCTATTTGAAACAGTTTGGATTATCTGTAAGAAAAGAATGTGATACTGAGTCACACTCACACATTTCAAAAAAGTGTCGTTTAGATGATTCATCAGATGAGGAAGATGATTCCTATAGGACAAGCCACAATGAGGGTTCATGCTCGTACAGTCAACAAAAGGAGGCTATACCTCTCCCTCAGGAAGTTCTAGATTCATTGCTCAAGGGTGATGTAAAATTGCCTTACACGGATCAATTCAACTTGCCTTCATCTGTTCCATGCCCTGGTGGGTGTGATGAAGCACAATACTGCAGGTTTTGAGAACATTTTTTCTTTTTCTGTATGCAGCATCAAGTTTTCTTCTTCACTACAAGTAAAATGAGTAGAGTACGTGAAGATGTGTATTATTACATTTCTTTCTGTTATGCTGATAATATATTTGTGGTTCCTTAAAGTGATGTTGGGCTTCCACTCTTTTGTAGCAAATCCTGTGCTGACGCTGATTGGGAATTGTTTCATTCTTTACTATGTACTGGGAAGAATTCAGTATCTGCCAGCCGGGAGTCAATTTTAAACTTCATGGAACATGCTAATGGTAGGATTTCAACAGCAGTATACTTTTGTACTCATAGACACATTAGCAGCATTTTCGATAATTCCGGGATATCATTCTCATCATTTACCTTCTTTCTTATCCATCTCCTTTTTTTTATTGTAGAGACAAACGATATTTTCATACTTGCTGCTAAGGTATGGTTGGTTATTGCATTGTTGCGGTTTATTATTAATCTAGGTGTGCCATAGTTTGTCTGCAATGTACTTCCAAATGTGTGGAAATCATGTCTCCTGCTTGTTAATATGAATGCTCCAGCTCCTGAGTCAAACACTGTATTGTAATCTCAATTCGTGAAGCTACGACCTTAATAGCTACCGAAGGACGGGGTTTCAAGCTATTTACTGTCACCTTTGAACTCTTTTATGGGGTAGCTATAAATAGTTTAAGATGCCTATCAAACATGTATGCTAGCCATCATAGATACGTCTAATTTATAAGTAAAATATTATTCTTGTATGAACTTATCTTTTTGTTTCTACTTTCAGACAATTTCATCGACCATTTCAAGGTATAAGAAATTGAAAGCAGCTCAAACTGAACACCGAGAGCAATTGATGGGACAAAATGGATTTGACAGTTATGAATTCTCTTTGCTTTTGGAGGCTTGGAAACCCGTATCGATGGGATACAAGAGAAGGTAATTCTTAGTGTTTGTATGAGTACTATCTCTTTATTATGTAGCTCACTACAACAGTTTTGATCATCTTATGTGAAGGCCTCGTATACACTAATTTGAAAGCCCCGGTAGGATGAGGGATCCTTGTGAAGGCTCTTTCCTGAGTATGAAGTATTAACAGTTCTGGGGCATAGCAAGAGACATTTGGTCTTTTTGGGGTTGGAAGATTCCTTATAATCCAAATAATCAGATGAAGGAATAATTATTTGTATTTATGTCCCATTTTCACATTTCTCGACAACATTTATAAAGTACTATAAGCAACTTACATGTGAATAATAAATCAGTACTTCACACACTTGTCTGTTCACTGTTCAGGGTGTCTGATTCATTTCTTTATTGTTCTTAGTCCTTTTCTGAAACCGTTGTAATGCTCCAATTGAAAGCTGTTGTGTGTTGGTGTTGCTTTAGGTGGTGGGAGTGTGTTGCTTTGCCAGATGATGTTGATGGTTGCGATGAAACTTCCTTTAGAATGGAAATTAAGGAGCTAGCATTCAAGGTATATGCCTTCAAATCATTTGCGCAAGTGTTACTGATTGTATGGGAAGCATGTTAGGGTTTGAAAAGATACCAGCAACTGGTATACTGATCCGCCCAAATTTTTGTTGATCTTCATGATTCTGTATCTGTGTACCTTTCTCATATATAATGATCTTGATATTTTCACCAAAAATTAAATATTTGCATTGCCTTCCTCCTATAAAAATGTTAATGGCATTAGTGTTTGTTTGACTTTCCCAGTCGCTGGATCTCCTAAAGAAGGCAATCTTCGACAAAGAGTGTGCACCATGTATCCTTTTAAGGTTTAAGTGCTGATATAATATGTAACATTGGAGTTTTCTAGGTTATCCGAGGTATTTAATAGACACCCTTGACTTTGCCTAGTATTCTCGCTTGAAATCTATGGTCAGATCATCGGCATGTTTGAGCTAAATAATCTGTAAGTTCCTACCCCTATAAAATTATGCTTTCCTCGGGAGCCAAGTAACAGATCGAAATTGCGCATAGCGAAATACTCTGCTTAAGAATCAGGAATTCCTGATCTTTGGATACATTAAAATAGTAATGTAGAGGGTATATCTTTCATTCGCTAATCTGACATGGATTCATAAATGCAGCGATTTGGTTGTAGCATCACCAGTGGAAGATTATTTCTTATATGTTGATGATCGTCCAGATAAGGAAAAGGTCAGCGTTTAAATCCTCCTTGTCATCATTAGTCTGCATTTACTGAATAAAAATCTATATATTTCAGTATTCACTTCTTTTCTCATTATAACTTAGAGATTATGTTTCAGGAAGAAGCTGAAAGAATTACCCGGCCACTTCTAGATGCTCTTGGTGATGACTATTCAGCTTGTTGTGAAGGTATTTATTCTTCTCAATTTAAGCATAAGTTTGTATGAGGTGCTTTTAGAGACAGAGACTTAAGTGAGGGAAACCAGAGGAAAGAGAGAGAAAACGTTGTGTACTTCCTGGTAGGATTTCTGTCAAACACCCTAGGTGTTTTTGTAAGTGCCTGGAAGGCAGAGCATGTTGACATGCTGGTTAATTCAGGATCAACTTTGACTGATATTGAACGTTACTAGTAGGAGTTGACGGAACTAGGGGCAGCTGGCATGCTTCAGCCACCTCAAAATTTCAAAATCTACCCAATTTTCTTTTTTTTCATGGGTATTTTTTGAAGAAAATAAATAGCCCCTTGGAAGTTTAGTTCTTAGCCCACCTAGACTTTCAATCCTGCTTCCATCGCTGGGCGCGAAGCTGGTTCTACAATACTAGGTATAATGATACCCCAAGTAAATATTAAGCAAAATATCATAAACAGATAAACTAGAAGTCTGGAATTTTAAATAGTTGCAAAAACAATCTGTTCTCTTTGGCTGCCATATATGCGTTCGCCTGAGCATGTTTAAAATGAAGTCCTTATAGGTTAAAAATATGTAATGTGAATTCTAGGACCCACAAACAAGTTCCACTTTTACCTCTTCAGAAAATATCTAGTATTCAAAGAAAGACTGAGCAGCAAAATGATCTCCTTAGACGACTCAGTCAGGCAATTGATTGCCCTGAAGACGTCACTGAGCCAAACCCTGTGGAGATTTGTACTGACAGGATGGTTCCTGTATGGAGAGCTTTGTTGGAAAACCTTGGTCTTCAGACCTTTTTGGATTTACATGAAGCCACCAAGAGATCTGCTACTTCTGCACCTGTTGTATTTTGAACAATCTATTGAGGATCGTGAATACGAATCTTATTCGGCTGTACAAATGACCTGCCTATTTTTGAAATTGTCTCAATCAAACAGGGTATTTGCCTACTTTCTTAGATTAATTTTACCTGACTGCTTTTAGCATCTGGTCATTTGAAGTTCACACCAACTCCACATCATGTTTCTGTGGTTTATCTCAAAAGTGTAATATCGTGATTGAAAGCCATCCATGTTCGTTATTAGCTGCGCGTTAACGTAATCTGTCAGTTGAACAATAGACAACCGTGTTAACCCTACTGCGTTCAAACACAAGTGTGTTGTTGTTTTTTAGACTTGAGAACAGGCTATTTGTGTGGGATTTCCTTGAGCATTGCTCTCCCCTCGCTCTTCTTTCCTCCCTTTCAAACAAGGCCCTCACTTTCAAAACTACTGAAAAACAAGGATCAACCTACCTTTTACTTTTGCCGACTGTTTTTTGCATTCGTAGAAACTGCATCTGTTCTTTGCGCCATCAGTGCTATAATAATATATCCATGAAACGTATCTAACCTTTGATTTGGGGATTCCTCACAGGTTCAGCATTTTTTCCCTTACAGAGTTGTATGAACCATTCCTGCTGTCCTAATGCTAAAGCATTCAAAAGAGAAGAGGTAATATACAAATAATTGAAATTGCGGGTCACAATACCACATTTTTTTTCCTTTAATTTGAACTTAATGACAATTCAAATTCTGTTCTGAACCAAATGCAGGATAAAAATGGCCAAGCAACAATAATCGCACTTCAACCCATATCCAAGGGAGAAGAAGTAATTTTCTTGGCCTATTTTTCAGTCTGGCAGTATTCAGAAAAGAAAATAAGCACGTTTTACAATTCAAAATTCGCTTGTCTGACCAGTTTTTGTTGTGGATATTTAGATTACAATTTCATACATCGATGAAGACCTTCCTTTTGAAGAGAGACAAGCACTGCTGGCAGACTATGGATTCAAATGCAAGTGCAAAAAGTGCTGTGAAGATGATCCGTAGAGTTTTATCTCTGGAAGACCAATTGTTGGAGAGGAAATGGAAACTGTTGGAAACATTTCTGGCCATCTTAGGAGGAGGAATGGAAACATTTCTGTATGCATGTTTGTAACTTTATATTAGGTTTTTGTTTGGCCAACGGTTTGCATTTCCCTGCTAAGAGTGAGTCAAAATGCTTTGGAGCATACTTCCGATACACAGGAATTTTGTCACTGAGTTTCATAGATCAATTGTCATTAGCAAGATAAATGGGAACCTTTTCTAATGTTCATTTGTTAGCACATTGTGGTCATTGTTATTGAATAACAAAGAGCTGACCTTTGGATTTGCCTTTCTTTTTGTTGAGATGCAAATCTTTCTGTACTCTCTATCAAGTTTTCTTTGGTCATATAACCCAGCCATGATACATCCATTTACACCTTTGCAATAGAAATGCAGTTAATGATCATCTGAGTAAATCTTGGTGGGTAATCAAGAAGTGCCGACATTAAACCAATCAGCCAATGCACTTGTTCGATACAAACTACACCCTCAAAACTAACAATGGAGAAAAATTAAGAGTCACCTAATCCATTTAACTGTTGAATATATAGAGATGACATCTTCCCTTACAAATAGAGGACAGTATCTCAGTGGGTCTTTCATCTGAACAACGAGCTAAACAACAGGTTTGAGTACACCAGTATACATAAAGAATGTTTTCATTCGTTTTTATCGTAATGACAAGTTGATCAAATGGGGATAAAACCCACTCAGAACATGCAGAACTTAAGGTATGAGCTTCTTGATATATCTGTAAAAAATGAGAAGAAAAACTTGCTCGTTAGAAGCTAAACAAAAAATGAGAAAGATAATAATCTATCATGGGATACTCACCAAATTAACTTCTGTCTTGGAATCCAAAGAACTGTTCCAAGTTTCGAGAGCTGTACACGTTAGAAGCAGTACACTCGGATCTGCTTGAAGAAATGTGAAGCTGATGTTTGATGAATCTCTGAAATAATAGTGTGCAAGTATTAGACGGAACTAGTGCTAAATTACACATGCAGATAGATGGATGTATAAGGATCTGAGAACATACAGATAATTGTGTTATGATCTCAGGATTTGAGTCGATATGCCAATCTGGTTCTAGTTGCCGGACGAAAGATGTACGCCCAATCTCTGTGCTGCAAAAGAGAACCTGAAGGGTACAAATTCAAGAGATCTTGTTAACTGAGACGAAGTAAACAAATACAATAGTGTTGGAAGGAGATGGAGAACAGAGCAGTTTTTATTTTCATTATTTGTATTTTAAGAAAGTAAAAATGGAAACAATATATGCATTATATCCAATGAGTGAAGAGAACAGCAAGGAAACACCAAACTAAATATTGAAGACTACATTCTTCTCCAAGTAAATGAAAAATCACCTGATCTTTTACCAAGCCAGCAGATGTAAAAATCCCAGCCTCTTCTAAAGCCAAAAGTACCCTTTCCTGAAACATTACTCACTTTCATTAATTATATATACATCAGTGGTGCAAAGATTGCTGTGAAGCATGAAATCCTATCAAGGCAAACGTTCTACTGAACTCTAATTCCTGGACATACAATTAGATGCTTCTCATGGATGGCATCATACACACTATGGATAGGAAACCCTACTTTTCTTGATAGCATTGAATGAGTTCAAAGTTATCTTATGAGAAATAAGATCTGAATGCTGCATACCCCACTTTCGTCATCAACAATTCTTTCCATCAGATAAAGATCACAAAACTTCGTAATTTCCAAAAGCACTTCCAAGACTGATGACCTCACTGTAGCATGTTTCTACAATGAACATGAAACAGACACCAGATCAATCATTTTCATTTCTCTATTACATGTGTATGTTGTTCCCAACAAAATCGCATACCCACCTGAAGCTCCTCGGGGGTACTTTCTTCGAGAACTACACCAACCAACCGGCATGTCACCTACAACAACATGAACATATACAAAATTTATTAAGAGATAATAAATTTCTCACACCATTCCTTCTACAGATGACATAAATAGAGTAACATACAATGCGAGAACAAAATTGAGCCTGTCAGTGTAATATGGATAGAACAATCCCAAATGTACAAGGCTCAACCATTCGAATTCCACACAGATATAGACATTCAAAAAATAGTGCACAGCCGCTAACTTCTCTTCACAAGTAACAGACCGAGCAAGCAAACAAGCACATAAAGGTGCATGCCACTCGGAAAAAGCAATGTATCCTCCAAGAGCCATGATAAAATCAATTAGCTAATCAAGACAAAACAGTTCCAACACAATCTTAACTAAATGGTTGTGACTGTTGAATTCTAAAATCTATCAGCTACTGAAAGAAAAGATCCTCTGAAACTTCCTTCACTAGGCAAGAAAAGCAAAATAAAAGTTACCACCAAATACAAACTAAGGAACTCCGCAATCAGTGCTAATAAGTGCAACGGTGTCAGCTGTTCGGCATGACCCTTGTCATGCAGTCATTTGCTCGAACAGACAAACCATTTTAACCTAAATAATGACAACTAGCTAAATGCAAGTAAGGACCTACAATCCAGTTCCCTAACAATAGCCCTAAGTTCCCCAAACATACTCCAAAAGAAGTGGAAATAAATGTCTTAAAACAATACAATGTGCTGTTGCAAGAATTTCAAGTTAATAGTTACCTTTCTCCCATCACTCAGTTTCTGCCTCACAATTTGAGCTAAAGTTGGCTGCAAATAAAAAACGTTACTGAATTACGTCAAACAGCAGCTGATATTGAGCATAACAAAATGGATGGGGAAAATGAAAGATGCTCTATACAATACCTTAACTGGTTGGAAAAACTCATCAATAACATACTGTGCTCTAGAATCATCAGCAGACGAAATAACTGCTGTGCTAGAATGAGTATTAACACCAGAACTACTAGTCGATGGACCTTGCCGTTTCGGCTGTCTCCTTTGTGGAACAGCGGGCTTTCTTAATAATCTCCAGGTCAATACTAGAGCAATTGCAACCCCAGCAACAGTCCCAAGTGACCGAGAACTCTGATCACCAAAAATACAATATCCTTCACATTACAAATATTGCAATCTCAAAAAAATTATTTAATGCAAATTATAACATTTATAATCAGTACTTAAGTCTTTCAATCTGAACTTCTAACCAGATCACCCTATTATAGAAATACCAAACCCTCACAAAAGTTCCACCTTTACACATAAGACAACGAAACAAACACCCCCTTGAAATCAAAATCCAAGAATAATCTAAAAAAGATAATGAATTTATCAAAATAAAGCTTCTCAGATCCAATATAAAAAAATAGATTAATAAATTAACAGATATGTGGGTAGATGACAAACCAGATTATCAATGGAGATCGAGAAGAGATTAGACATCTTGAGTGTAAGATAAGCTCCAAATTTCTTAATCAACTGAACTGACTCTTCTTTTGAAGAAGAAGGAGAATCCGCCATTTATGACAATTCTTTCCAATAAAGTTTTAATTTTTTTCTTTCTTGCTTAGTTCTAGTATTTCAATAAAATCCGAACTCAAAGATATATATAATTAATAGTACATTTACTGGTTAATTCTATCTCGTTGCTAAGGATTGAGGAAACCCTCGATGAAATAAGAGTTTCTTCGTTCTGTGTGGGGAAAAAAAAGGGGGAGAATTTTTACATAAAGTTGTGTGTGGGGTGTGAAATTTCATGTATATTGGGAACAGTTCAGAAATTAGGATTCTGTATATTTTGCATTATAATATTAAGTTGTTTCGGGACTTTAACAGAATTAAGTGTTTCTTTATAACTATATAACTCTTAACTAGTCATAAAAACCAAGATGACCAAACTTGTGGTACAAAAACCCCATTCAAATGTTGGGATCCATTAAAACTCCATCTTAAACAAAACTGATACAAAAACCCCAAATTTTTAAAAATTGATACAAAAACCTCAAATTTCAAAATTGGTTTCATCAAATTTTATGATGAAACCAAAATTGGTTTCATCAAATTCTTTGGGGTTTTTGTGTTACTTTTGTTTTGATGGGTTTTTTGTGGATGGATAGTGACACCTTTGGGGTTATAACTCGCGGACCGAACTCTTAACACATTTCCAATGCCGAAACAGCCTTTTTCATTCCGATCCAGACACTTAAAGACAGATTCAGATTACTTTGGTTACTTGAGACACTTTGGTTACCGTTTGAGACATTTTAGACACTTTGGTTACTTTATGGCTAATGTTACAACTAGTTGGGTCACTGCTACCTTGATTGCAATAGGCAGTCTAAACTTTAAAAACTCCAGTTCATGTTATGTACATGTTCTGATAAACAATGGGTTGGATTTGATCCAATCATTGCCTTGTGCTTTGATACAAATTGGTTTTGTTCTCAAAATCAGTTTGGCCCTAGATGTTTGGTCCTCTCCTTTGCGAGAGAGTAGGTCGTCTGATACTGTTTTTAGTTCGAAAAGGATAGGTTTGATAGGCAAGAATTGGTGGAGATACTGTAACTTGTATGATTTTCATATGATCTTGAAAAATTTGTGTAAGGTTCCCGATTTCCTAAATTGGCTCTATCAATATATTATCTGAGGTTAGCCTCTTTTCCGGGAAAAAAAAAAAAAGTATTGTTTATATTCCGATTTTATTTTATTTTTCTTTTGAAAGAAAGAGAAGAGCCCTAAAATTTATTTATTAGACTACCTTATTTTTCGCATCAAGAAAAAAAAGATTACCTCATTCAAATTGAGGTGTGAAGGATTACATAGAATACGTGGTAGATAGACATACCCTCTTGTTTCATCATTATACATTTGGTAGTGACACAATAATTGTATAATGTAATTTACGTTTTTTTGAGATTACATAGCACCAAATAACATGGAAGAGACTAACAGAGGTTTTGATCCTACAAGTAAGAGAAATGATGCTCCAAATAATATCTTGATCATTTCCCAAACCGGCTGGTTGACCACCGATTGTATCCTTCTGAATTATCACATCAGTAAGATTAAGATTTTTCTTCAATTGAAATTCCAAAGCACATACTTTTGTCTCATCTTTCAGAGAAGAAGTTGTATCAAAATCAGTGTGGCATCCCACTTGTTTTACCAAAACGTAAAAAATATTCATGAATAACCAAAAACAAAGTTCGTCCAACATGACATATCTTCTTTATTCTTCCTTCCACTGATTTGCGCAGTTGAGGTTCTTGAGACAAGTTCTAAAGAAAAAATCCGTTGTAACAATTCCATATGCTGATTATATTACCAAATCCCATTAAAAATCCCCAAGGGCTATGATAAACCGTCGTATAAGCATAATGAAAGAACATCGGGCATGTAATAGCCATTGAAATTAAACAAGGAAAAACAAAAACCTAAACCTAATATTGCTTAAACACAATATCTAGAATACAAAACAAAGCTTGGCTAAGTTAGGCTAGATAAAGAGCGGCCGAGATTTGTCTAGGAGGGATAAATCTAATTTGTTTAGGAGGGATAAATCTACGGCCGTGGTTTTTTCAACTAACCATTATAAATACTTTATTAATTAGTGTCCTATTAATTGCTCATGATGAATGATTAATTAATTTTTCATGATAAATGTTCATTTAATGAATCTAATAAATACATATTTTTATTAATAAATATAAGTTTATTAAAAACTATATATATATATATTGATCGGTAAAGAATTTGGTGCTGGCGAGTTTCGAACTCAGGTAACTGGTATCATCACCCAATGACTTTACCACTGTACTACAGTGATCCCGGTTAAAAATTATATTAATAAATTTTAATGGTGGTAGTGAAAAAAGCAGTGGGCGGTGGAAACAGTGGCGGGTATTTGTGAGTGGTGGAGGTGGTAACATTACTGGTGGTGGAAAAAATAGTGGGCGTGGCTGGTTTTTACGTACGGTGGTGGATGTTAGTGAATGGTAGTGGACAATAATGGTTTTGTGTCTTTACAAAATGGGCAAAATTTTATTGTGATTGATGTAGTTGGTTGTTTTTAGCACAACTGGTAAGGACAAAACACAAATATTTTGAGGAGGATACTAAATGATCACGTTTAATTAAAATTTAATAATAAATGTTCAATTGATATTTCATAATAAATGTTTCTTTAATTAATCAAATGAATATATTTTTGTTGATACATAATAAATCTATTTGATATTAACCATATCAGTAAGCATTAATGGTGGTTGTGATGGTGGACAGTGGTGGGGATAATGGTGGTGGGTATTGGTGAGACTGGTGGAGTGGTGACGATAATGTGGTGGTAGAAGAAGTAGTGGTAGTTGGGTGAGAAAAGGGGTCCTAAGATAGGTAAATTAAGCACTAATGGTGGTTGTGATGGTTGGTGGTTGGGTGGATCAGCGGTGGGGATAATGGTGGTGGGTATTGGTGAGACTGGTGGAGTGGTGACCATAATGTGGTGGTGGAAGAAGTAGTGGTAGTAGGGTGAGAAAAGGTGTCCTAAGATATGTAAATTATTTAGTCACCCTTGGTTAATTTTTCTTTGTTTTGTTTTAATTTGATTTTTTCAAATTACTTTTTAAAATTAAAACAATTTTTAAAGGCAAAATTTTTCCAAAAAAGAAGATGTTGTGATTTTAAGATTTGCCGGGTAGGGGGCAGGAAGAAAAATGAAAACTATAAAAAAATGACCAAACACAAGGCTACGCGCGAATTAATTGTAATCGGTTCAGTTTCTCACATCTCTCTTTATTCCTCTTTTTTTTGTCATGGTTTCTGTTTCTGTCATTATTTCTCCCTTACTTCATGGGATTATGCAAGGCTACGCGTGATTTCTCACATCTCTCTTTATTCCCCTTTTTTGTCATGATTTCTGTTTTTGTCATTTCTCCCCAACTTCATGTAATTATGCATGCTTGAGAAATAGTTCATGATAATAGGTAAAGAGACAAGAAAGGAAATGGATCAAGAATTAAATATTATTTACAAAAATGAATAAACACAAATCTATGTAAATTGGGAACCCTACAATTTATATCAAAGAGGAAAATTAAATTCTAATGCTAACAGATTTTGCAAGATTAATCTAATTGATTTTAAAGTAATTTTAGGTGTTTTTAGTTTTGTTACAAGTTTGGTGAATGACCTTTGATGATATTTTTTTGAAGTAGAGAACGAAGTAATGTTCTACTGTCCATAGGATTTGCTCTAACGATTAACTATGTTTGTCCCTAAGGGTTGTATGACTTACGTACACAATATTAAAAGATTCAAGGATAAGGACATGTTTATTAACCAACTCCTCAAAATATTTAGACCTGGATCGATCGGTTCGATTCTTCTCATACAATTACGACATGTATGAATAGATGGATACATTTGAAACACATATCCTTGCCCGTGCCGTTACGGCACGGGTTGAGACCTAGTTTTTATTTAAAAAGAAAAACAAACTAATTAATGTTTTTAAAATTTCCTCGGTAGATCTGTAATCTCAGACCCAAAACCGATTAAATCTGGATTAGAGAGGAAGATTACAAAAGAAAATTAGGAGAGAAAATTTAGATTTTTTTTCTTCAGGAAAAACGGTTATGCGGAGCGGAAGGGAAAAACAGAAGAGTTCATTTATATTCTGATATTATAAACTGAAACGAAGCCGGGACTCGTATGTTATGGGGTCAAATAAATTTTATTTCCACATCCACAAAAATAAAAATAATTGATCACACATTTAAGCTACAAAAAAAACACAAATGAGATAAGCATTTATCACCTGAGATGCACTGTTGTCGTTCAATGAAAGGCACTGTATAAGCATATCTACATCGTTCATATTTTTTCTGATATAGATTCGTATATGTGAAAAATAAACTATAGGATCAATTGGTTACTTAACTTTCTTGCTTTTGATATTCGCAAGATCTTCGCTAATATCGTTACAATTTTGACCCACTTTGACCCCTTAAGATAAAGTCCATTATCTTAAGTTGCTTCGGCCTTTCTGAAGACTTTAAGCACTCAACTCTTTCAATCGTATTCCAAAAAGTAATGGACTAATCTGTTTGGTTACCACTCTCATATCTCAAGAAGTTAATCAGAGATATGTTGTTGAGCGTGACAAAGGCTTTTCTGTTTAAAATCAATTAAACCCCTTTGTCGGCTTTAGATCTTCCAAGATATGGATTGACAAGTTAACCAGATCAAGTTAAACAGAACTACCAGATTCGGATACTGAAGAGTACCACCAAATGATAGGTTGTTGATCTAAATACGACTAGCAATAACAAGTCTATCAAAAGATAAACTAGATCTAATTTATTCTTGAGAATTATCTCTTCTGATATAAGACTCACTCAGACTAGATCAAAGTATTGACGAGATCTTTAGAACCATCTTCGGATCTAAATACATCTTGTTATAATCCATTGTTAACAGACTCCGTTCTGTGCGTGATTGATCACAAAAGGATTCAAGTGTTTTTGTGCAGGTTTTTGAAGGCAATAGAAGATTTGAAGATGAAGAAGAATTCTTATTAGTTTTCGTATCTTGTGGATTTAGTGCACAAACCTTGATCGGCTGGGATCCAACTAGAATCGGTTTATCTTTGATAGACTTGGTTGATTAGTTGTGTGAGATCGGCATCGCTTTATAGTTTCTCTTTGAGATCTTTATTGATTGATTGCGAATCTAGAAATTGATTATTTCGGTAATCAACATTTAGATTGATCTAACAAGACAAAGGAGTTTATTAGATTAAACGGAAGAGCCTTTGTCAACGACTCATTAATATCTTCTAGCAAGATTGATTAGAGTGGTTACAAAACAGATTCTTCCTTTGCTATTTGGAATACAATCCAAAGGACTTGCTATTCACGTGCGTGAATCTAGAAGTCGAAGGCGCAAGGATACTGATGAAACTAAGTAGGTAGGGGTAGTCTTCTTGGTCTCAACTATACGAAGTTGGTATTAGATTTTGTATAGCGTCTTAATTCTGAGAGTATTCAAAACTTGACTAGGTCCCGGGGTTTTTCTGCATTTGCGGTTTCCTCGTTAACAAAATCTTGTTGTGTCTTTTACTTTGTTTTCCACATTATAATTGTTATTATAATTAAGTAAAATACACACGTACGTTAACTCCGTAATACTTGATATTGATCCTATAGAGTTTCGGTTATTTCCAAACTTATTATCAAATACACACTTTGTTGTCGTATCGTCTAAATCTTGTATCCATAGTCAATCACACAAGTGACCTTGTTGTTATATTGTCTCGATCTCGTATCCATACACGATCACACGAAGTGTGAACCGAATTTGTTGTATTGTCTTGAATCAGTCCATAGATGATCACATTCGGTAGAGGACTTATAGATTGATAAATAAAAGATTGTGGTGTATTTGGGTACCCTCGTCTTTTCACAAGTGTAACCACTAGAGTATTATTTATATACGTCTTCGCATGTTATGTTTTCAATATAATCCGACTTGAAAGATACGTTAGGAACGGAAACAAGATCAAGTCAATATTACTAACCTCAAGAGGAAGGATGATGTCATCATTGTAGTCGTTACTTCTTCACATTCTTCAGGTTTTCGGAGTAATACTTGTACATCTCAACACTCCTAGACTTTCTAGTCTAACCTAAACGAAGTTGACTCTAGTATTTAATCAAGCGACTCTATATGAGTTTTGATACTAAAATATGATAACCAAACTTGACATACCAAACGCTTGGTGGGTTCAACCGATCTATGCTCTAACAATCTCCCCCTTTGTCAATTTTAGTGACAAAACTCTTATTACATATGGAGCTAAATAAATTACAACATAACTCATTCTTCATATGCTTTATTCCAATTTTCAACAACACAATAACCTGCATATATTCAATAAATAAATGCCGATGTTGATATTTGAATAACAAAATCTTTTACTCCTCCAAAGGCAAGCTAGGTAAATATTCAATCCGAACATCTTTGTTATTCCCCTTTTGTAGTATGAAATACCACACAACATTATGATATGTTTCTCCCCCTTAGTCTATCCTTTACTCTTTCGTTAGATATAACGTTTAAGCATAAATGTCCTTTCCTAGTGATTAAAAATCACTTGTTTACTCCATATATTTATCCCCTTTTTTGTCACAAAATGACAATAGTACGAGCAAACAAAGGACAAACCGAAAGGATTTTACAAATCAATAAGACTTGTACAACCTATAAGAGTTAAGAACGAAGGTTTCACATACCACTTTAGATAACCGATACTAAAACCGCAACTACAAAAGTAATTTAGTATCAATATGTTATCAAGGAAACAATTTCCCGGAGCAATTTTCCCTTTGGTCTGAAAAATCGACTAAGATACTTAATTCTTTTGTCGAACCGATTGCGTAAGTACAATCGCTTGTTTCGATAAGACCAAAATAGGGATCAGAATTAACTCTATTTATCTCATCAGGCTCTAATTATTCCAGAAAATAACTTAGACCTTTCCATTTAGACAAGACAAACACTAGATTAGTTAACTAGTTTTTCTTGTCAAGGCATTCGATTAGACTTGAATAACCGAATCCTCAAATTTATAAGTCTAACTAAGATCAGAATTAACTTAATTTATCTTATCCAGAATCATATGGACTAAAAAAATTATCCCGTAATTTTTGTTAAGCCAAAAACAGTAAATACAAACCAAAAGGAATTGACTTGTCATTGTTTTTCTCAACCGAGAGAAATTGAAACAAATATAACCATTGTAAGCACCGCAATTGCACCGAATTTCATTAAGCAAAAACACTTGATACCAACCAATAAAGAAGATACCAAATCATAAGCCAAAATAAATTGACACATTTTTTATTAACCGGAAACAATTGAATCATAAAAATCAATCCATACAGTATAATGGAACATATCAATTGTACCGAAATTTCGTTAAGAAAAATCAAAATATATGCAATAAAGTCAAGCTTTTCTTAAACAGGAAAAACAATTAACTAACAATTAAAATCGTTATCTCAATTTCCGCAGCCACTTCTCCCCAGAAAGTGAAAAGACGAGGGTACCCAAATATACCACAATCTTAAACTTTTCCACCTATAAGTCCTCTTACCGAAAGTGATTGTCTATGGACTGAGTCGAGACAATA
The DNA here is from genome assembly GCA_023531105.1 of Papaver atlanticum. Taxonomy (NCBI): domain Eukaryota; kingdom Viridiplantae; phylum Streptophyta; class Magnoliopsida; order Ranunculales; family Papaveraceae; genus Papaver; species Papaver atlanticum. The sequence goes on from JAJJMB010014053.1 coordinate 826,553, forward strand.
CAACGAATCGGTATTCACACTTTGTGTGATTGTCTATGATCGAGACAATACAACAATCAAAGTGTGATTACTTGATAATAGGTTCGGACTTATCCAAACTCTATAGGATCACTATCAAGTAATACGGAGTTAACGTTTGTGTAATTTACTTTAAATTATAATTGCAGAAAACAAAAGTAAATGACACAGTAATATTTTGTTAACGAGGAAACCGCAAATGCAGAAAAACCCCGGGACCTAGTCAAGAATTGAATACTCTAAGAATTAAGCCGCTATACAAAATCAAACCAACTTCGTATAGTTGAGACCAAGCAACTAAACCTATAGTTCACCTAGTTTCTTCAGTATCCCTGCGCTTCCGACATTCAATAAGTGCACGCACTGGAAAAATTCCTTTGGTTCGTATTCCAAATAGTAAAGGAACAACAAATTTGTTCGGTAACAACTCTCTTCAAATAAAGTGATATGAGTTAGACAAAGTCTCTTCTGTTTAATCCAATAAACTCCCTTGTCGGTTTTAGATCTATTTATCCAACAACTACCAAAGTAGAAGTGTTTAGATTTTGCAATCAAATATAGAATCTACCAAGATGCTATATAGTGATGCCGATCTCCACAACTAATCAATCAAATCTATCAAAGATAAACTGATTATAGTTGGATCCCAGACGATCAAGTTTTGTGCACACCAAAGATTATGAAACCGATAAGAAATCTTCTTTGTCTTCATATCTTCTTTAAACTTCAATAAACACCTGCACACCACAACTTGAATCTCTTGTGATCAATCACGCACAGAACGGAGTCTGTTAACAATGGATTATCACAAGACGTCTTTAGATCTACAAACAGTTCTAAAGATCCCGTCGATACTTCTATCTAGTTTGAGTGAATCTTATATCAGAAGATAAGATTCTCAAGAATAAACAAACTAGGTGCAATCAAAGTTCAACAACCGTTAGTCAATTAAATAAAATCGAAAACTAATAATACTGCAATTATCTAGTTTCCCACCAACGGTACTCGTAGAGCTTCTTGATCCCACAGAAGTCTTTAAACGAGCGGTCGTAAGAGATTTCGCCTAATTAGGGTACTTTCCTCTCCGAATAGACGGCTCCACCAGTAACAACACAACAAGGTAGTTTTGCTGGCTCTTAGGATAGTTTGCTCGAAATGCAAACTTGGGTATTTATAGACCAAGGAAGTTTGGACACCAAGGAATTTCCAAAACCGAAATATTCTTAAGATATGCAATATATTTCCAAAATCGGTTTCCATAATTCCTGGAAATGCTCTATCCAAATTTAACCGAAATCTCACTAGAAAATCTCCAATTAGTAAATGCACATTACCAATTTTTATTTTCCAGAGATATGTATTTTAATTGCTGGTAATTAAAAGCATATAAAATTAACAACCTTAATTAAAAGATTCTCAACTTATTTCGGTCAAGGATCTCGTTGAGTTATTAAGGAATATCTTTGAACAATAAAAGATAAGAGTTACTTAACATGTTCAAAGTATGTCGACATCTTATTTCTTTGTAAATCCTATTTCATATCTACAATCTTGGAAACGATTATACCACACTTCCAAACAAGTTTAGAATTGGTTCATCTGACTTCCAAGAACTATGTGATTGATCAAATATCAAACACTAATCATGGGTTTACGGTTCTACCAAACACAAGGATCGATTCTACCTTAATATGGTTACTGGGACCGGTTACATCAGTTACCAGGATCGGTTACATCAATTACTAGGACCGGTTACCATATTCTCATGGTATTACTTGTGATCGGTTACACTAGTCACTAGGATCGGTTACACCAATTACCAGGACCGGTTACGCCAATTACAAGGATCGATTACAACTCTTTTGTGATCGGTCATACCAATTACCAGGATCGGTTACACCAATTACAAATATCGATCATACCATCTAAGGTGATTACTTAGGATCGGTTACACTAATAAAAGTCATACCAATACATAAGTCAGGCATTGTGACTAGTTTTACCAAGATACATAACAAGTTATGATCGGTTCTACTAACTCACACATATTGGTAATCCAAAGATATGCAATGAATAACAATACCAATAAGCCTAGTGATTTCCCTTTCGATTCATAAAACAAGTTCATGAATGTACTTCCTTTAAACGAATGTAAACATTGTTTCCTAGGATGAAATATTCACCTTTACCCATACACATAATCACAATAGCATTCATACGATTATGTCGATGTCTTATATACGAAGTTCAAAAGATAAGCGTTATACTTCGTATTCTAATTCCTTAAAACTATGTCTACTCGAGTATAATCGTTCACAGCTTCGCAGTTATGTTTTCAATATAGCACGACTTGACAGATACGTTAGGAATGAAACAGTTCAAGTCACAATATTACTAACCTCAAAAGGAAGGATGATATCGTCGATGTAGCTTGTTACTTCTTCACATTCTTCAAGTCTTCGAGTAATACTTGTATGTATCATAATCCTAATCTTTCTAGCCTAACCTATACGAAGTTGTCTCGAGTATATAATCAAGCGACTCTTTAATTGAGTTTTGATTCACTAAAATATGACAACCAAACTTGACATACCAACGCTTGGTGGGTTCAACCAAGCTATGCTCTAACAATCTCCCCTTTTGTCAATTTTAGTGACAAAACTCTTACAATCATATGGATAAACAAATTACGAAAATTCATTATGCATACGCTTGATTCCAAGTTTCAACAGCACAAAAACCTTCATATATTCAATCCATAAATGCCACTATTGACATTTAAATAACAAAGCTAATACTCCCCCTAAAGGTAAGATAGGTATATTTTCAATCCGCACATCTTTGTTATTTCCCATTTGTAGTCCGAATAACTACAATCATAATATTATATGTTTCTCCCCCTTAGTCAATGCTTTACTCTTTCGGTAGATATAACGTTTAAGCACAATTGTCCTTTCCTTAGTGATTACAAATCACTTGTTTACTCCATATATTTCTCCACCTTTTTGTTACAAAATGACAAAGGTCCGAGCAAATACCAAAAACCGAAAGGATCTTACAAATCTAAAAGAATTGCACAACCTATAAGAGTTAAGCACGAAGGTTTCACATACCATTTTAGACAACCAATATCAAAACCGAATCTACAAGTAATTTGGTTTTGATATGCTATCAAGGAAACAATTTCCCAAAGAAATTTTCCCTAATAGTTTAACAAATTAACTAAGAAACTTAGTTCCTTTGCTAAACCGATTGCACAAATACAATCGCTTATTTCGATAAGACCAAAATAAAGATTAGAATTAACTTTATTTTTCTCATCAGTCTCTAATTATTCAGATAAGAACTTAGACCTTTCACTTTAGACAAGACAAATACTAGGTTAGTTAACTAATATTTCTTGTCAAGGCATTCGATTAGACTTGAATAACCGAATCCTTTACTTTTGATAGTCTAACTAAGATCAGAATTAACTTAGTTTCTCTTATCCGGAATCGAATTTGACTAAACAAATGATCCTGTATTTTTTAAGCCATAAACAATACATACAACCCAAATAAATTGACTTGCACAATTATTTTTCTTAACCGGAAGCAATTGAAACAAACATAAACATTAAAGCACAACAATTGCACCGAAATTTCGTTAAGTCTAAAACAATTGATACCAAACAATAAAGAAAGATATCAAACCAGTTTTTCTTAACCGGAAACAATTGAATCACACACACATACATCCATACATACATAATGGAATACACATCAATTGTACCAAATTTTGTTAAGCAAAAGCAAAATATATGCAATAAAGTCAAGCTTTTCTTAAATAGGAAAACGATTAACTAACAAATTCGTTACTTCAAATTCCGCATCCTCTTCTCCCTAGAAAGATATATCATTAAGAGCAAGTTCAAGTTAGAACTCTCCCCCATTGTGTTGTCATCCTCTCGCAAGAACAAAAGAACAACAACAAAAGCAACCTTTACCAGAGAAAGGTTTAATCGGTTTTAACTAATGCGTGCCAATAGCAAAAGTTGAAAACCCGAAACACATATGCTTTTATGTTAAACACAAATCGATTCAACATATTGTGACTTTTTCACATATGAGTTTCAATCGGAACACCTTATGATCCTTTGATAAAGCCTACCAACATGGGCTAGAACTTAATCCCGCTAAATCATAAAGCCACACAAACCATAAGGGTTCACACATCATATGAGATCGAATATTAAGGTTAAGAAAACCGAAATCAAACATCCCATAAACACATAGCAATAATATAAAGCATTCAGGCACAGGCTATGTAATCGAAATACTATCACAAGAAAAATTATAAAATAATAATTTTATTCATAAATAATAATTTTATTCAGCAATAGACCTTACACAATAATTGAAAGAAATCAAAAACTGATGTCTATATTTTTTGGATTAAGTATTACAGCATCACTAGAAGTGCTCTTATTATTCACGGAGATTCTTCAGAGCACTGATTCTTGAGTCTTCTCTTTTCTTTCAGGAGATTGAGTCTTTGTTTCAAAATATTCACTTCCACAATCAACTTCAAAAGATTTGACTCAAGCCACTTCTCATTCTTTTCAGAAGCTTCCAATTGTTCTCGAGCAATCTCAAAATCTCTCATTAAATAGAACATGAGATCAAGTGATATGTGATTCCTCTTATGTTCCCTTGAGTAGTAGCACATAATCTCAGTGGGAGGACATGTTTCAAGCTTCTGTAATTGTGAATTGATATCAATAGTATCTTCACCCATCTTTAACCGCAGACTAACTGAGTAGGGAAGAATCGGTTCTAAGATGTTTTATATATCAAATTGAACTTGGTTACCAAGTTTTTGAGACACCTAATCAAGGTATTTTTATTTGATAAACTTCGTGAAAATATACACTTTTGGAAATAACAGTGAAAGCTTTCCGAAACATTATAATTAAGAGGGTCCGAAAATATTTTACCCAATTTTTTTTTTGACATGAACTTTCCTAAGGTCGAAAGTATTCTTCTAGTAAAAATAGAAAAAGTATTCCAAACTAGAAAAATACTTTAGATGTTCATGATATAGATAGATAGAGTACAAAATATACTTTTCTCATATTCCAGTGCTCTTTTAAGAATTTCCCATTTTATTTATATCGAGCACTTAGATGGGAAATTCCGATCAACAAACTTACTTGTTGAGGTGAGCACTTGATTGATCATCTTTGTTTTTGGGACATGATCTATCATAATGGTTTCAGACATTTTCCCTTTTGAAACTACTCCATGAATAGTCTTCTTTCATTAAGTCACAACTTGAGTGATCCGAAGTACCAGAAGGATCATAAGTGTGACAAGAATTCTTTTGAGTCACGAAGTGAGCAGAACTCTTATATTATCCCAAAAAATTCTTGGAATATGACACCATCTTTTGATGAGATTGTTTCCTTGATTCTGATTTAGACAGTTGATCAGCAGCTAAATAACATGATTTGAAATCATTCGTTTGACTGTATTTCTGTTGAACGTTGCCATAGTCAGTAGGATAATCCATGTCAAATGTTGTGCTTGACACCATATTAGCTATCAGATTAATCCTTGAAACACATCTCTCTTGATTCTTGCAAGTGATTAGACTATTAGAATCAGGATGTCGTTTATTAGCTAAGAGATTCCAGGAATTACACATCCTTTTCTTAACTAATAGATTTCTTCTGATTTGATCATTGTCAAATCCTTCAGAGATTTCAGGAATTACACATCCTTTTCTTAACTAATAGATTTCTTCTGATTTCATCATTGTCAAATCCTTCAGATTAAGTTTCAAGAGAAAATGGAGTAATATTTTCATCTTGATATAGACTAGATGTGATTACCATCATGTCATGAGGTTCATGAACTTCAAGAATTCCTTGAGACACAGCTTGTAATGACCCGTCCCTCCACCGATATTGTCACCACTTAGCCACTGCGGTGGTCCGGCAGTGTGTGGTTTTTAACGGGCATCGCTGCGGTAATCCAGCAGTAACTTCCCAGATGGTCACCCATCCCTGGATTGCTCCCTCCCGAGCACGCTTAACTGCAGAGTTTTCTACCAACTCTGGAGCCAATTGTGCTGAAAAGGCCTCGATGTTAGGAAAGGACAAACCATTACTTATATTCCATTCGGCCAACCACTGCCGAATATCGGGGTATTACAATACCACCACCTTAAATTGGAGCCGTCCTCGGCTCCAGAATATATTCGCAAGCCCAGATATCCGACGTTCCATGCCCCTCATGTGAAGAACCTGGACCAATCCCGTCCAGTGTACCTTCCCAACCTCAGCAGGTGACCCGTCGTCGGCTCTTATACCATTTGTAATGACCCATCCCTCCACCGATATTGTCCCCACTTAGCCACTAGGGTGGTCCGACAGTGTGTGGTTTTCAACGGGCATCGCTACGGTAATCCAGCAGTAACTTCCCGGATGGTCACCCATCCCTGGATTGCTCCCGCCCGAGCACGCTTAACTGTAGAGTTTTCTACTAACTCTGGAGCCAATTGTGCTGAAAAGGCCTCGGTGTTAGGAAAGGACAAACCATTACTTATATTCCATTCAACCAACCACTGCCGAATATCGGGGTATTACACAGTTTCTTCATGAAACCTCGTTTTTATCAGAGATTCTCTGATGATTCTTTCGACAGGTGGATAATAAATATTATTTTTTAAATTATATTTTTCAGCAAGCTTTATGAAAATTTAATCTCATTACTGTCATCTGAGTCTGACCTATATGACACAAGTATTTGTTTATATATTAACTAATCATGGTTAATATTTCCTGAGTTGTGTCCAACCAGTGAACTAACAGAGCTGAGCTGTTTATCAGGTTTTGAAAACAAATAGCCTTTCTGAAGTATATCATCTTCCTGCTCTACGTTAACTGAATCACCCATTAGATTCAATTCTTATAGGTTGGATCGCACTAAACACAGATTGTTAAATCTTTTCGTGTTTGCCTGCTCTGATACCAATTGAAAAGACGAGGGTACCAAAATATACTACAATCTTAAACTTTTCCACCTATAAGTCCTCTTACCGAAAGTGATTGTCTATGGACTGAGTCGAGAAAATACAACGAATCGGTATTCACACTTCGTGTGATCGTCTATGGATAGGAGATCGAGACAATAGAACAATCAAAGTGTGATTATTTGATAATAGGTTCGGACTTAACCAAACTCTATAGGATCACTATCAAGTAATACGGAGTTAACGTTTGTGTAATTTACTTTAAATTATAATTGCAGAAAACAAAAGTAAATGACACAGCAAGATTTTGTTAACGAGGAAACCGCAAATGCAGAAAAACCCCGGGACCTAGTCAAGAATTGAATACTCTAAGAATTAAGCCGCTATACAAAATCAAACCAACTTCGTATAGTTGAGACCAAGCAACTAAACCTATAGTTCACCTAGTTTCTTCAGTATCCCTGCGCTTCCGACATTCAATAAGTGCACGCACTGGAACAATTCCTTTGGTTCGTATTCCAAATAGTAAAGGAACAACAAATCTGTTCGGTAACAACTCTCTTCAAATAAAGTGATATAAGTTAGACAAAGTCTCTTCTGTTTAATCCAATAAACTCCCTTGTCGGTTTTAGATCTATTTATCCAACAACTACCAAAGTAGAAGTGTTTAGATTTTGCAATCAAATATAGAATCTACCAAGACGCTATATAGTGATGCCGATCTACGCAACTAATCAATCAAATCTATCAAAGATAAACCGATTATAGTTCCCAGCCGATCAAGTTTTATGCACACCAAAGATTATGAAACCAAAAAGAAATCTTTTTTGTCTTCAAATCTTCTTTAATCTTCAATAAACACCTGCACACCACAACTTGAATCTCTTGTGATCAATCACGCACAGAACGGAGTATGTTAACAATGGATTATCACAAGACGTCCTTAGATCTACAAACAGTTCTAAAGATCCCATCGATACTTCGATCTAGTTTGAGTGAATCTTATATCAGAAGAGAAGATTCTCAAGAATAAACAAACTAGTTGAAATCAAAGTTCAACAACCGTTAGTCAATCAAATTAAATCGAAAACTAATAATACTGCAATTATCTAGTTTCCCACCAACGGTACTCGTAGAACTTCTTGATCCCACAGAAGTCTTTAAATGAGCGGTCGTAAGAGATTTCGCCTAATTAGGGTACTTTCCTCTCCGAATAGATGGCTCCACCAGTAACAACACAATAAGGTAGTTTTGTTGGCTCTTAGGTGTTTTTGGGTAAAAACTGATTCTGTTGGTTTTGGTAAATTTGGGTGTGCCGCCGAGAAACGAATCTAAACCCTAAACAAATGCACTGAACGGGAGTACTTTAGATTCTAGAGATCAATCTGTACAATCCTGGCCTAAACCAAGAAATGGCCATTCCAGTCTTGCTTCGGTTACAAAGTGAATGAGAAGGGTTGATCTTCGGGAGGGAAGCGAAGAAGGTGTTGAGATCAGAATGGTTAACTCTGAAGGGTTGGCTATTTTATGACTTGTATCAGAAAATGGAACTGGCTTGCGGAATGTAAGCTATCAGTTCTTGGTGTTTTTTCTGGATACTGTATTGTTAACCAAAACTCTGTTGTTGGTTAAAATAGGTTGAAAACCTATTTATATCAGTCATAGTTGCACGCACCTTGATCTCATAGAAACTTGGAATAGTTGAGTGGCGGAGGAGTGGGATCGTGCAGAATGGTGAAAACCACATCTCCACTATGAGGGGAAGACTGGGTGGTTTCGTCCCACTACTTCTCTATCATCACTAACTGCCCGCCTTTCCTGACACTTTCTTGTAATAGGTGTGTTGCACGCCGCACGCTGTAGACTGCCAGACCCATACCTGATGAACATCCCCCAATTTGTGACATGTTTGATGTCTCGAGTATTTTTGTTGAAAATATGCAACAGGCTTCTAAATGGATCTTGTTTGCCAGACCTAGTTATTCTGACCAATTACGCGCAAGCTAGGTGGCAGGTTGATCGAATTTTAGATAGTGGTAAGAAAGGTTGTTGTTCACTCGGACTTGATGAGATTTATTTTAAGAATTAATAAACAAAAATACTTAAACTAGCATAAATATACATACAAATATGGTCACGGGATGAAGATATGACTCGGACTAGGATTCCACCGAATTCATAACATAAGGTTCAACTATTTATTCTCAACAATTAATTCTCAATAAATAAAATAACATCGACTCTGATTTTTGCCAAGGTAGATTCTCAAAATATTAGTTATAAATCGTAAGCATGGGACATCAAACATTTAAGCAAGCATGACCCATCAAATAAAATAATAACTAATTAATTCAAATCATATTTCAATTAACATTAATGCAAAAGTCTTATAAAAAATTAAATAATTTTACCCAAGTATGAAATTCGTCTTCCTCCGTCGTCCCAGTGTTGGGGTTTAGCTCATCACGTCGAAAACACACTTAAAGTATTTATTCATGGCTCAAAAGTGTTTACAAGAAGAAATGGTATAAAGCAGTGCGTTTGTAACAAATATAATTGTTACAGAAACCACTGTTACATAGAAACACTAACAGACTGTTGCGAATTCGAAATAATTGTTACAGAAATTGTTACAAAGATAATGAATTTGAAAGTATAGGTTACGGTTTTTGCGACTGTTTTTAACTACTGTTTTGTGTTCTTCTTCTTCCTCTTCTCTGCAACAATGGTGATTCTCTAAAACTCGATTATGAGCACTCTGTTCGATCCCTCCAAACTCTCCGCCCCCCCCCCCCCCCTCTATAAGTCTTGAACAATCTTTATATACCCAACTGCATCAAGAATATCCCGTAATAACTCGCCAAATCTCTGTAATAATTCCATGCAGTCATCGGGAATAATTTCCTGAATTTACTTCTTCACATGTCTGCAGGTACTCTGCGCACTCTCATCATCCTCAAATACGCTCCATAAGAAGTTTAGCATGCTTCAAACTCATGCAAACCTTCAACAGATGAAGTAAAAATCTCGAGAATATCTCGAAGAACAAATGTGCCCTATTTTCTTCCACATCACACCACACTCCTATTTTATCGAAATTAAAGCTCTTACCATCTCTGTTTCGATTAAACAGGCTGGTTTCAACTAATTGGAACGAGAAAATCTCCCCAAATCTTCTGGACTTTAATGAAGAAAATCCTCCCATACAAGTACTCCCTGCTTTCTCCCACGCGTGATTGTAGCCAAAGTTAATCGATTCTGACAACATTACCTACCCTGTTTAGTCAAAACAGGATATTTGATGTCAATTCCAGCTATTTAATCTCCTTCAAACTCGTCGAAATCTTCACTGTAAGCTCTCGGGTTTTCAAGAACCAATTCCCGCCCAAAACGAATTCAAACAAAGATGAAAGGGTTGCCCCTTATCCAACAGCTAGGGTGTGAATATCAAGTGGGTGTCCCTTAGTAATTGAGATGCCCCTTAACCAGAGTAGGGGTCCGCTTAGCAGTCGTCCTTGGGGTGCCTTTAACAACTTTTCGAGCTGATTTTTCCAAAAATGTTTATTGCCCAAAAACACCTACAAACAAGTTTATTAGTGATAAAATGAGTCTCAACTAATGTATTTATGGGTGAAAATGCATCACACTTGCGTGCTCATCACGGGTGGTCATGTGTGAGTAGCTGCCATGAGCTATATATGTACATTAAAGATGTGGTGATCGGTCCCTATAGGAGAATGGTGGCTGGTAGCCATTTTGAAATCCTATTGGTTAGCCCAAATTAAATCTAAACCGGTTAAGTTGGCTAGCCAAATTGGATGGCTGAGATGATTTTCAGAAGTTTGTGTTAATTCATGAAATTTCGTAATCATAAAATTCAGATGTGAGACCCTCACTAAAACTGCTGTATAATTCTCATACGAACTCGGATTTTGACTATCCGCCCTTCATTCTTATCAAAAAAAAAAAATCCTATCTTCCTTCGCGGGAATATTTAGGTTTAGAGCTCATTTAAGAGGTGAAAACAGCCCTACAGTAAAAAATCAGGAAGAATTCAGGAGGAATTCTTTCAGTTTTAAGCCATGACCTAGATCGCCTTTTAAGTTGTATATTTTAGCTCGTTAATCCGATTGATGTTATTTTTTAGTATGTTATGATAGACATCCATACAAAACTTTTGGCCTGTAGCTCATACTAAAATTGTTTACCAAATGCTCCATGTTGTTCGTCCAATCTTTGGGTGATCGTTTAGAAGCCACATGGGTAGGCCGCGACGTGGCCGATTGTTCCTTATGGAAGAGGGGTGGCCGTTGATCATGGCCACAACTCGTTATGGAAAATGGGGTGGCCGTTGATCATGGCCACAGCTCGTTGGCTTCCTAAAATAAGGGTTAGGCTGGCCGATTCGTAGCCTTAGCATGGCGCGTTCATGGCCCGTATAAAGCGGTAAAAATAACAAGTAGCATAGTAGCGTAACGGCACTACAATGGCGCACTGGCGCCTGCTAGTGGCATAGTGGCGCCTTCCAGTGGCATAGTGGCGTTGCTGCGGCCACTATATCTTGGCATATTGGTGTTAGATCCAAATATGACTCAACGATATTGGCTTCTAGTTGCTGTATCAAACTTAATGCCTAGGTGGTATTATTTAACATGGGACGACATAGTAGTCCCGGCCAAATTAGGGTTTGGCATGTCGAAACCCTAAGTTGCGCGTGCGGCTATGTGGCCGCGGTATGTTGGCATGGTGGTGCTTGTCCGGTCGCGTCAGGAAGCGGCCAAGCTTGATAAATCGACTGGCCAAAACGTACGGCCGTGATCATTTTAAGACTGACATGGGCTGTCTATATTAGATTCCTTAAGGAATTAGGCGCGTCGACCAACCAACTTCCAACTTTATTTAAAAGTGCGTATGGTGCGTTTAAAGCGATTTGATTGGTCGATGGGAAAGGTGGCCGACAAGCACCAACATGGAGCGTGGCCAGCCGGCCATAGGTGGCGCCTGCTAAAGCCAATCGGTCGGCCAAGTTGCGTGGCCACGCCTCCTTTTGTCGCTGCTCTTACTTGCCGCAGTTCCTCTTTATTTCTTGTTTTCTGATTTTGATAGGATCTTGCTCCTACTAGCTCCATGATGGATCAATTTTCTAGTTTGCCTAGGTTTAGTTTCGACCAATAGGGTACGAAATATCGTGCAGGGCGCAAAAAACCTAATTTGGTAAATTAATAAAATTAGGTTAGAAAGATTGAATTTTGTGAGCTGACACAAAATCAATCAGTTTCTGGTGAATTTTGTGTGTTCATACAAAATCACTAATTATGTTTCAGAGGGCATCATAACCTTGCATGCCTCTAATTGAGTATTTCCATGCATATCTTAATCCTTACATTTCGGGAAATTCATGCTACTCAGTTGCGAGCGAACATTAATTGTCATGTCATGTCAACATCAAGAGTTCGGCTGGGGAATATAGCATAGAATGAATACTCGGCAGGCTCCAAAATTATTGAGTAATGCAGCTAGGAGCTTAAATACTCATTAGGATTTATACTAGTAAACAATTCATCTAGGAGCTTGAGTTTCAATATAATATGAAGAGAGACATAGGCACTCATCAGATTCTGATATATTTTTCAAATTCCTTGCGGAATATAGGCATATCAAGGTCTACTACTTCTAATGCCGGGTCAGGTAGACAGACTTTTACAGTTTTCGCCCTATACTAAAAACCACCATCAACATTAAGTCCACTGCTTAACACGTAACAGTGACATTGTTGCGGGGTAAGCGTTAGATGGTGACAGACGAAATTAAAATTGAAAAGATAAAGAAGGTAGATATTACCAGGAAATTCTAATCGTCCTTCAGCAACGGGACCGCGCGGCCAGTGGTCTTCGTAGTAGCGTGTTGCTAGCTCGGCCATGGAGCATGGGTGCTATGGGCCCAGCCATCTATTCCCGTTCATGGAGCAAAAAGGAATCCTTCTTCTGGAAACTCTGTTCGTATAAAAAGGGGTATCAACCCTCTTCCATTTTTTGTTGCTCGTTGGGATCCGTTCTTTCGTCTGTAGTAGCCGGCTCCTATTCTTCACTATCAGCAGCTCCACCACGAGCGTGCCAATCATCGGCAGCAAGGTAAGTACATCTTGTTCTTTCTTCTTTTTGCAAGTATGAACTTTAGTTGTACGTATAACTTCCACGGTTTTGAAATTTCATCAAATCCTGAGTGAACTTCATCGATCCTCTCCGGAATGTGTAATAAGGTTCTGTCTCCAGGAAATGAGCATCCAGCCTCTCCAGCGGATTTCAAAAATTTCCAAACTCCATTGCGCTCAATTGCAAGAGGCATTGACTTTAAGTTGTTTGGTGTCTGGACTGCTGAGTCGCAATTAAAATGTTCTTTAAACTCCTGAGCATTGACTGGCACGAAATTGTATTTATTCTGACTCTTTAACTCATAGGCCTATTCTTGCCTTTCTGATTGCGATGATGATATGCTTGGAAGGCTTTTATGTGCAAAATCTTCCGGAGTCGTTGAGTGAAGTAGACGAGCTGAGAGGTGTTCCATTGCCGACGTGCTGCTATCAAGTCTTCAAGGAATTCGTTCCAAGCGACATCCTTTGAATCATCTTCTGAATCTTGGATTGTTGTGTGGAATGGGATGCGATAAGCAGTCCCCAATTACACTTCTGTTTGGTTACTAGAGCTGTACCTTTTGAGCCGTCTTAGGAATACAATGCGTTCTTGCAAGGAGTTGTAGATGCGTGCTAGATCCGATGGCGTGGCCGGATATGTTAAAATATCTTTGCGACGTACTTTTGGAGTCTTTGATGCACGTGTACGGCTTGTAAATCTTTGACAGTGATGATACTGATATCAGAAATAATCTGGTTAAGGGACGTGAAGGCATCATGTGCTGGCAGTCCCCAGGTGTAATTATCCTGAGCCTATTTTCTCCTGAAAGATGTACTTCCACTGCATTTGCTGGTAAGGTGGTTGGCGAACTGACGAAGGCGGCAATCTTTTGGATTCGTCACTTGTTGATTAATGGGCGGGAGTCGCTCTTGATAGATCTGTATTGTATCCAAACTTTTGGATGCCCATGCACCCCTTCCATAGGAAATTGGAAATCTAGAAACACCTAATCTGACTTTGTCGGCGATGTGGTTGTTGATGCGCAGCTTCGTGCAGGCCTCGGTAGGCGGCACTGAATTCTGAGTAGGTGATGTGGCAGGTATGATGCGGTTGGTGTGCGTGGCTTGCTGAGGCACGACTTTCCTCTTTGATTCTTCACTGAAAACAATGCTTATGGATGGCTGATCCAAATACTGCTTGTTGGTCAGGCGCCTTCCAGACAGGGAGGTGATGATATCCTTACGCTACATCTTTGAAGAGTGGTGACCCTATCACGGTTTTTTGGTTGATCGTCCCTTCTGAGTTGAAGAGGTCCTTGACAGTGAAGGGATTCCGTGTTGAGCCCGAGTCCCCAAGTGTGGTTTACGTGATTCTATCTTGTATAGTCGGTGGGTTTACCATAATAAAGATATCACCATCTTGCCTCCGTACTGGTGATTCTATTACTTCCTCCATGGGAAAATAAAATATGCAGAAGTTCGGATTACCTTTATCCGTAGTTGTTGTCGTTATGGTGAAGCTCTGGCTGGTATCAACAAATGAGCAACAATGGTTCTTGGCAGCAACTGTGATCAGAAGAGACTGCGTTTTCGTAGGAACAAACAGGTTGGATGGAGCTTGGATGGCTACGGTCACGATCCTTGACAAGGAAGAGCAGTGACTAAGGCACAAATCTTGGCAGGGACGAATGGTGGCTACATGCACGACAGGGAGAGGCGTGGTGATGGTGATCATAGGGTTTGGTAACCACGACCATGAATCTTGGATGAGCAAAGAAGCATAAGTAGTGGTAGCTACGCCCATGAGCTTTAGGTGAGCATAGGCGGTGACGCTAGCCACGACCACGAACCTTAAAAGACTTTTATCGGACGTTATGACCCAAAGGATGAGTTTCTTCCTTTCATATAACTTACATACGTGAGTTTTATTTCTCCTTCTATTATTTCCCCTCTTTTATTTTCGGTGAAGCAGCTCCTCTCTGATTCCATGGCGGAAGCTCGTCTATTATTGCTTGCCTAATACGACACGGTTTATGGCTGCAAATATGTCTTGACGCTGCGCTTTGGAGAAATACAGAATCTCACATAAATGCTCCATCGTGGACTGTACAATTTTGTGGACAGAGTCCCCAGAAATCATGCAGCTCTTGACGGGAAGAGGATCTCTGTAAACTCCTTCAGTGCCTAATTGGAGTTCTCCTGCATCCACCTTCCTCTTAAAAATGCGCTTCAATTTATTGCAGTCACCGGTTGGGTGATTGACGAACCTATGGTAATGGCAATATTTGGGATTTTCCATTTCTTCCTCGGTTGGTGGACGTCTTAGAGGAGGTAGCTTGATAGCATCATCTTGAATCCATGCTTCTAGGAGTTCGATTACCTCTTCAATAGGAAACGGTAAATTTAGAGCAACTTCTCCAGTTTCTTGTTGTTGTGCAGGCGTCTTAGGCGCAGCCTTCCGGGGTTGAGTTGTCCGCTGCGCTGGTGCCGCACGTTTAGGCTGTTGATAGTCGTTCCCCAGATGCCTTCTCTTTCCACCCTCACTAGTGATTGGCTGGAGGCTGGATCTTTTATTGGAAGGACGCCTGCTTTCCTGAACATATTTACGAGTTTCTTCATCTTGGGACGGTTTGGATCGGCTGAGTAAAGCAGCAGCGGATCTCTTAGCAGCTTCTGATGCAATATGGGAATTGATATCTTCCAAGAAAGACTCATATAATGAAATCACCTTTTCATTGCAAGGACTTTGATGAGAACGTGATAAATCCCACGAGTCTTCTTTCTGAGTTTGAGGAAGCATCTCTTGATCTTCATGAGCAGATAAGTTAGGTTAGTGGCTACCTTTCTATTCAACGTGACCATGGGCTTCATTTCCCCCACCAGGATTAGGAATATGAATCTTAGAAGAAGGACTATTACCACTAGTATTGATCCAAAATGAATTGTCGATAGCGTTTCCTCCAGAATGAATACGTGTTAGTTCCTTTGATAGTTGATCCGTGAGGACTTTCAAAAGCGTAAATACTTCGTCATATGTCTTGAAAATAGTAGTGTGATTCCTGACAATGTCATTCAGGATTTTCGTCAAATCGCGAATAGTTGTTAAATATTGAGACTCCATAGCCTCGACAAGGGTTTTGAATGAAAGAACGAACTTAGGAATAACATGTGAAGTATTGTCAGTGTTAAGAGAAGTAAAATTAGAATTGAGGGTTTCTGAACCATTCCTAAGATCAGCCATCTTGAGAAATTTTAGGAAATTAAAAATAGAATTGGGAAAATGATTTTTACAACCGAGAGATTAAACTCCCACTGTGGTCGCCAGTTGTTTTGGGGTAAAAACTAATTCTGCCGGTTTTGGTAAATTTGGGTGTACCGCCGAGAAACGAATCTAAACCCTAAACAAATGCACTGCACAGGAGTACTTTAGATTCTAGAGATCAATTTGTACAATCCTGGCCTAAACCAAGAAATGGTAGTTCCAGTCTTGCTTCGGTCACAAAGTGAAGGAGAAGGGTTGATCTTAGGGAGGGAAGCGAAGAAGGTGTTGAGATCAGAATGGTTAACTCTGAAGGTGTGGCTATTTTATGACTTGTATCAGAAAATGGAACTGGCTTGCGGAATGTAAGCTATCAGTTCTTGGTATTTTTTATGGATACTGTATTGTTAACCAAAACTCTGTTGCTGGTTGAAATAGGTTGAAAACCTATTTATATCAGTCATAGTTGCACGCACCCTGATCTCATAGGAACTGGGAATAGTTGAGTGATGGAGGAGTGGGATTGTGCAGGATGGTGAAAACAACATCTCCACTATGAGGGGAAGACTGGGTTGTTTCGTCCCATTACTTATCTATCATCACTAACTACCCGCCTTTCCTGACACTTTCTTGTAATAGGCATGTTGCACGCCGCACACTGTAGACCGCCAGACTAATACCATGATGAACATCCCCCAGTTTGTGACATGTTTTATGTCTCGAGTATTTTTGTGGAAAATATGCAGCAGGCTGATGAATGGGTCTTTTTTGCAAGACCTAGTTATTCTGACCAATCACGCGCAAGCTAGGTGGCGGGTGGTCATGTGTGAGTATCTTCCAGGAGCTATCTATGTACATTAAAGATGTGGTGATCGGTCCCTATAGGAGAATGGTGGCTGGTAGCCATTTGACATCCTATTGGTTGGCCCAAATTAAATCTAAACCGGTTAAGTTGGCTAGCCAAGTTGGATGGCTGAGATGATTTGCAGAAGTTTGTGCTAATTCATGAAATTTCGTAATCAGAAAATTCAGATGTGAGACCCTCACTAAAACTGCTGTAGAATTCTCATACGAACTCGGATTTTGACGATTTTCCCCTCCATTCTTATCAGAAAATAATTTCTTATCTTCCCCCGAGGGAATATTTAGGTTTTTAGATCGTTTAGTAGGTGAAAACAGCCTGACAGTAAAAACTCAGGAAGAATTCAGGAGGAATTTTGTCAGTTTTCAGCCATGACCTAGGTCGCCTTTTAAGATGTATCTTTTAGCTCATTAATCCGATTGATGTGATTTTTAGTATGTTATGCTAGACATCCATATGAAACTTTTGGAATTTAGCTCATACTAAAATTATTTACCAAATGCTCCCAGTTGTTCGTCCAATCTTTGGGTGATCGTTTAGAAGCCATATGGGTAGGCCGCGGCGTGGCCGATTGTTCCTTATGGAAGAGGGGTGGTCGTTGATCATGTCCACAGCTCGTTGTGGAAAAGGGGGTGGCTGTTGATCATGACCATAGCTCGTTGGCTGCCTAAAATAAGGGTTAGGCTGGCCGATTCGTAGCCTTAGCATGGCACGTTCATGGCCCGCATAAAGCGGTAAAAATAACAAGTAGCATAGTAGCGTAACAGCGCTACAATGGCGCACTGGCGCCTGCTAGTGGCATAGTGGCGTAGTTGCGCCTGCCAGTGGCATAGTGGTGTAGTGGCACCTGCCAGTGGCATAGTGGCGTAGCTGCGGCCACTATATCTTGGCATATTGGTGTTAGATCCAAATATGACTCAACGATATTGGCTTCTAGTTGCTGTATCAAACTTAATGCCTATGTGGTATTATTTGACATGGGACGATATAGTGGTCTCGGCCAAATTAGGGTTTGGCATGTTGAAACCCTAAGTGGCGCGTGCGGCTATGTGGCCGCGGTATGGTGGCATGGTGGTGCTTGTCCGGTCACGTCAGGAAGCGGCCAAGCTTGATAAATCGACTGGACAAAACGTACGACCGTGATCGTTTTAAGACTGACATGGGCCGTCTATATTAGATTCCTTAAGGATTTAGGCGCGTTGACCGACCAACTTCCAACTTTATTTAAAAGTGCGTGTGGCGCGTTTAAAGCGATTTGATTGGTCGATGTGAAAGGGGGACGGCAAGCAGCAACATGGAGCGTGGCCAGCCGGCCACAGGTGGCGCCTGCTAAAGCCAATCGGTCGGCCAAGTGGCGCGGCCATGCCTCCTTTTGCCGCTGCTCTTACTTGCCGCAGTTACTCTTAATTTCTTGTTTTCTGATTTTTGTAGGATCTTGCTCCTACTATCTCCATGATGGATCAATTTTCTAGTTTGCCTAGGTTTAGTTCGACCAATAGGGTTCGAAATATCGCGCAGGACGCAAAAAAACCTAATTTTGTAAATTAATAAAATTTGGTTAGAAAGATTGAATTTTGTGAGCTGACAAAAAATCAATCAGTTTCTGGTGAATTTTGTGTGTTCATACAAAATCACTAATTATGTTTCAAAGGGCATCATAACCTTGCGTGCCTCTAATTGAGTATTTCCATGCATATCTTAATCCTGATATTTCGGGAAATTTGCGAGCGAACATTAATTGTCATGTCATGTCATGTCAACATCAAGAGTTCGGCTGGGGAACATAGCATAAAATGAATACTCGGCAGGCTCCGGCATTAGTGAGTAATACAGCTAGGAGCTTAAATACTCATTAGAATCTATACTAGTGAACAATTCATCTAGGATCTTGAGTTTCAATATAATATGAAGAGAGACATAGGCACTCATCAGATTTTGATATATTCTTCAAATTCCTTACGGAATATAGACATATCAAGGTCTACTACTTCTGATGCCGGGTCAGGTAGACAGACTTTTACAGTTTTCGTCCTATACTAAAAACCACCATCAACATTGGGATAGTTTGGTCGAAATGCAAACTTGGGTATTTATAGACCAAGGAAGTTTGGACACCAAGGAATTTCCAAAAACGAAATATTCTTAAGATATGCAATATATTTCCAAAATCGGTTTTCATAATTCCTGGAAATGCTCTGTCCAAATTTAACCGAAATCTCA
Source organism: Papaver atlanticum (assembly GCA_023531105.1). Classification (NCBI taxonomy): domain Eukaryota; kingdom Viridiplantae; phylum Streptophyta; class Magnoliopsida; order Ranunculales; family Papaveraceae; genus Papaver; species Papaver atlanticum. The sequence continues at coordinate 846,056 of JAJJMB010014053.1, forward strand.
CTAGAAAATCTTCAATTAGTAAATGCACATTACCAATTTTTATTTTCAATAGATATGCATTTTAATTGATGGTAATTAAAAGCATATAAAATAAACAACCTTATTAAAAGATTCTAAACTTATTTCGGTCCGGGATCTCCTTGAGTTATTAAGGAATATCTTTGAACAATAAAAGATAAGAGTTACTGAACATGTTAAAAGTATGTCGACATCTTATTTCTTTGTAAATCCTCTTTCATATTTACAATCTTGGAACCGATTATACCACACTTCCAAACAAGTTTAGAATTGGTTCATCTTACTTCCAAGAACTATGTGATTGATCAAATATCAAACGTACGTTAACTCTTTGTAAATCTTCTTTAATATTTACAATCTTGGAACCGATTATACCACACTTCATAACAAGTTTAGAATTGGTTCATCTGACTTCCAAGAACTATGTGATTGATCAAATATTAAACGTACGTTAACTCCGTAATACTGAAACTCTATAGGATCAATATCAAGTGTTACGGATTAATGTACAAGTGCAATTTACTTTAATTATAATAAACAATTATAATGCGGAAAAATAAAGTAAATAGCACAGTAAGATTTTGTTTACGAGGAAACGACAAATGCAGAAAAACCCCAGGACCTTGTCCAGTTTTGAATACTCTTAGAATTAAGCCGCTATACAAAATCTAATACCAACTTCGTATAGTTGAGACCAAGTAGACTGCCCCTAGCTACTTAGTTTTCTCAGTATCTCTGCGCCTTCAACTTCTAAAGGCACGCACGTGAATCACCAATCCTTTAGATCGTATTCCAAACAGTAAAGGATAAATATGTTTGGTAACCACTCTATTCAATCTTGGTAATAAGATATTATAAGTCGTTGACAAGGGCTCTTCTGTTTAATCTAATAAACTCCTTTGTCTGTTTAGATCAATCTATCTTTTGATTATCGAAATTATCAAACTATATATTTGCAATCAATCAATATAGATCTCAAAGAGAAACTATAAGGTGATGTCGATCTCATGCAACTAATCAATCAAGTATATCAAAGATAAACACGATTCTAGTTGGATCCCAGCTGATCAAGGTTTGTGCACACAATTCACAAGATACAAAACTAATAAGAAAACGTTGTCGTCTTCAAATCTTCGTTATTCTTCAATAACCTACACAACACCACTTGAAACCTCTTGTGATCAATCACGCACAGAACGGAGTCTGTTAACAATAGATTATCACAAGATGTCTTTATATCCGAAAATGGTTCTAAAGATCCCGTCAATACTTTGATCTAGTTTGAGTGAGTATTATATTAGTAGAGAAGATTCTCAAGAATAAACAAACTAGGTGCAATCAAAGTTTCAACAACCGTTAGTCAATCAAATCAATTAGCGAAAACTACAATAACAATGCAATTATCTAGTTTCCCACCAACTGTACTCGTAGAGCTTCTTGATCCCACAGAAGTATTTAAACGAGCGGTCGTAAGAGATTTCACCTAATTAGGATACTTTCCTCTTTAGATAGACGGCTCTACCAGAAACAACAAGAATGAAGTTTGCCTGGCTCTTAGGATAGTTTGCAAGAAATAAAAACTCAAGTATTTGTACACCGAGGTTGTTTGGACAACAAGGAGATTCCAAACCCGAAAATATTCTCAAGATATTCTCATTAAAGTACCTAATTTCGGTTTCCTATTTCCACATAAATGCCAAACCATATTTCCAAAAACTCTCATAAAAAACTTCTATTATTAGTCTAGCACATTAACTAATTAAATGCTTTTTACTTTTTCGGACATGGGATCACCTTGAGTATCAAGGAATATCTTTGAACAATAAATGATAAGATTTATGTACATGTTCAAATAATGTCAACATATAGAAGTTTCTCAGCAAACCCTAATTCCAACCTTCACACAAAACATAAAGAGATATGTGAATATTGGAAACTCGGTTTTGCTCCTTGGGATCGGTTGTACCAACCTCATAATGTAAGTTGTGATCGTTTATACCATGTTTCCCAAACCAGGTTGTGACCGGTTACACCTTTCTTCCCAGAGGTAGCGTGTGATCAGTTACACCTTACTTCCTGAAGTAGTTTGTGATCTGTTACACCATGCTTCCCAAAGGTAGCTTGTGATCGATTACAACTAACTTCCCAATTCATCTTGTGACCGTTTATACCTTGGATCCCAAAGTAACTTATGACCGGTTACAACTTGCATTCCAATATAGCTTGTGATCGGTTACACCTTGATTTCCAATGTAGCTCATGACCGATTACAACTATCTATATTATATAGGCTATGACCAGTTATAACATAAATATCAACAAGTTAAGATAGGTTCTACCTTGTCATATTATATTGGATATTCAATAAAAAACCTGTTACCAATCTGATCCCTTCCAACCTGTTGGAAAAAAAATCGATAAAGAACCTGACCAAACATGATTTCCTTTCGATTATAAAACAAGTTCATATATATACACTTCCTTTAAATAAATGTTATAAAACATTGTTTCCTAGGGTAAAATCATACCTATATAATGCACACATAATCAAACAAATATATACAATAGATTATGTCGATGTCGTATTTACGAAGCTCAAAAGATAAGCGTTATACTTCGTAATTCAATAAATTCCATGACACTATGGTCATAATGTCATGAAAAGTGTAACCACTAGAGTATTATTTATATACATCTTCGCATGTTATATTTTCAATATAATCCGACTTGAAAGATACGTTAGGAATGGAAACAAGATCAAGTCAATATTACTAACCTCAAGAGGAAGGATGATGTCATCGTTGTAGTCGTTACTTCTTCATATTCTTCAGGTCTTTGGAGTAATACTTGTACCTCTCAACATTCCAAGACTTTCTAGTCTAACCTAAACGAAGTTGACTCTAGTATTTAATCAAGAGACTCTAGATGAGTTTTGATACTAAAATATGACAACCAAACTTGACATACTAACGCTTGGTGGGTTCAACCGAGCTATGCTCTAACATGGACTAAAACAATTGAAATTCCTATTTGGTTAAGCAAAAAAACAAAAATCAAACTTGATTTAGTTTTATTTAACCAGAACCAATAGAAACATAACAATTGTACCGTACCTTTTGTTAAGCAAAAGCAAGAATAGGCATTTAAATCAGCTTTTCTTAACAGGAAATGATTAATAAACAAAAATAAATTGTTACCTTATATACACTTGGATAAGATCCGAACCGATCAAGTTTTCATATCAGGAAAGTTTATCAAAATAATTCTTCCCTCGGTTTCTACAACCACTCTCCCCACAAAAATATGATGTTTATGCACCAGTTCAAAATAGAAATCCCCCCTTGTGAATTGTTATTCCTTGCAAGACAAAAGAATAGTTTATTCATAATTTGGATCTTTGAGTCATCTCATTTAAAGATCATCTTCAATATCCTTAATTTTTTTGGGATCCTCATCTACAACATCACGACTGATTTCCCGAATTCGATAAATAGTACCTTTATTGTGTTCACAGGCTAGAGCATTAACCTTTCGATTTATATTGCGAGCATACTCCCTATTACCGACTCCAAGTTTAATCAGCTTCATTTGGTTACATATAACAGTTCTTAATATTGTTGCCTCTTTATGATGAGTTTCAACAATACTGATGATATGTATTGATCTCTGTACCTTGGTGTCTATTATTATAGAGGCGGAATTCAGAATAATAATAGACGAAAGCTAGAAAACAGAACACACTAGAAACCAGATTTGAAGAAATTATCTTCTCTAGATTTTGAACAAGAAAATTATTACAATTCTCTCTTTGTTACGCTCACAATCTCTCTAGGTAAATAACCTTAAACTATTTGCTAAGCTTGCTTTTACAATAATAAATTGCCTCACAAACATCTTTCTAGTTCTGTGCGTTAAACCTCCTTTTCTAGGTGTCAAACCACACTATCTAGTTGTTCTTAGCTATGATCTAAACATCCCTATTTATTGCTTTAACGGTTTCCCAAACCTTCTAGGAATTTATTTCCTTATCTAGGAATAATTCCCTTTCTAGGTATATTTCCCTTTCTAGGAATATTACCTTGTTCTAGGAAGTATTTCCTTATCTAGGTATACTTCCTTACTTTGGTTTGGTTTACCAAACCTCATAGGAATCTATTTTCCTTATATAGGAATACTGCCTTAAATCAGTAATCCCTCCTAAATTACAATTTGATCCCAAATCCGTCTTGAGGATCACTAGTTCCTGGAGAGAGAAAGTTACACATGTATCAACTGAGGAGGACCTTACGAAGATTGAAGATATCAATCTTAGTATCCAAACTATTTTGGACAAGTAGATCAGTAACTCTTGCATGAGATGACACATCTTTATTTAGACCTCTGTTTGCATTTCCCTTATTCTCACAACCAGATTTCTTGACAGTATCATCAAAACTGAGAGTTTCATTTGAAACATTTTTGCTCAAAGCTTTTAGAAATTTATCTTAAGATCTGGTTTGAGGGTGTATCTTTAGTATGAGTTCTCAAACAAGAGATGAGTAAAAATACTAACAGATTTCAACACACACCAAACATAGGTACCAGCCTTATATATAAGCAAGCCTGATCAGATCTGAGAATAAATTCGTCTCTTATGTGTGCATATCCTCATCAAACATAATAAAATCTTTTATTCCTTTTAATTGACGAAATTAAAAGATGTTCAAACAGATGAACATGAGGACAGAATGAAAGATGAATTCTTTTGGAGAATAATCGACTTCAAAAAAATAAAATAACAGAGATATGAAGGTTTTTTGACAAGAAATATTATCATGTCTACACTTGAAGAATCATTATATATCCTTAACTAGATTTTGTACAGGATCCCAGATGCCCAGATGCTTGTGTTTTCTTACATCAAAAAGATTGGGCGCTGTAAGGATGCACATTCCCGTTAGTGTTGGGGTGGGATGAATCTTTCTCACCGAGAACTACTGGAGTAGTATTTTTCTTGTCTTTAGGGATTTGAACCTGAATCCTTGTACATCTTGTCTGAGCAGCAGATTCATCATTCATACAAAGATGATCATGAGAAGCTATATCAGAGATGCTTTCCTAAGCCCATCGTGGAAGTTTTTTTTATTGACTCCTCCAGTTTATCATCTGATATTTTATGACAATAAGAGATATTTGATTCAAGTTCTTCCATATGTCTGTTCAAGAAGTTGAGTTCTTGATGAAGATGTTTTCTTTATTTATCCAAAGATAACTCCTGATATAATTCGTTAGTAATTTTCTTTCGTGACTTTTGTTTTCTTCTTATGAAATATTCAACGACTGTGTAAGTTTCTCACACTCTGAAGCTTTTTGATTCAGTTCCTTATACAGGGAGATCTTTTGTTCTAAACAGTCAGAGTGACTATTTTGAGAACGAAGTGTTACTCGCCTTAATTCACAAATTCCGAGTTTTTGTAAAACAACAAGTTCTAAAACATCTTCCAGATAATTGATTGTTTTTCATGTTTCTGAACGCATATTGACTTTATATAAGAAGTCTTGTAGACTAGACAAGTCTTCTATATAAGAACATGAATTAAAATCCTTATATTCCACACGTAGTAGAGTAATAAGAGTTGAGAAATCTCCAAATTCATTGATTGAAATCTGTTCCAAAACATATTGTGAAAAAGACATTTGCTCATTTTGTTTCGGACATACCCTTTTTTTGTCATGAGAAGAAGACTCATTCAAAAGTTTATCAGACGAACTCTGTACTTGATTTTGACATAGGTGGGGTATGGGACTGATTATTAATAGACTGTATTGAGAGATCATTCTGAAAATATTGATGTACGCTAAATGAGCCCTCTTTAGATTTTCCTTTATCCTGGCTAATGTCTTATAGGTTGGATTGCACCAAACACAGATTCTTATAACTTTTCATGTTTTCCAGTTCTGATAAATTTTGAAATGACGAGGGTACCAAGTGCACCAGAATCTTTTCGATATAAACATATAAGTCTTATACCTTGCGTGATCTAATATAGACAAAAACTGTCAAGAAGATAGCAACCACAAGGTATACACTTGGTATATAGTTACAAGTTCGAAACCGAACCAAAAACAAAAGGGATCAACCCAAGTGTTTCAGATTAATTAACGTACAATTGAAACTACTAATTAATTATAACTTAAACAAATTACAATGCGGAAAGTAAAGTAAAATATGATAAGTGCATAATTCATATGATTTTAGTGTCCATTCCATACTTGTTTTAGCTATTATTCTTGCATATTTTTGTATTATTACTCTTGTTTTCTTTTACTCCCTCTGTTTCAAAAAGACTGTCCTATATTCAATTTTCGTCAGTTTCAAAATTGTGTCCAGCTTCTGTTTATAGTCATATTTTGTCAATAAACTCTCTAATATACCCTTAAATTATTATATTCCATAAATTTTTACCGACGTGACCCAATTTAAAACATTAAATAAATTTATATAATTAAGGAAACATATATATTATTTATTCCTTTTAAAAGAAAATATATTTGACTCCAAAAATTATATTCCTAAAATAGTTTATACTCCGTAAGTATCTTTTCGTCTCTATAATCTTTTAGGTAGTTTTTATTATTAACATTTCTATTAAAATAAAATTGGTAAGTAACTAAGGGTAGTCAAGTAAAATACTATTGTCCCCTTAATATTTTGACAAAGTCAAAGCGGACTGTCTTTTTGAAACGGAGGGAGTATTTGTTTACTAGAACTTGACCTGTGCCATAACGGCACGGTTTCGAAAATAAGTAAGAAAACTTATATCAATTTTGGCTGGTGTCATTCATTTGTTGTACTCTATAAAGTCACAATTATTCTCCATACCTTTTTATTTTATTTTTATAATAACCGAGCTTATTTTAACACAAAAAAATTCAAGCACAACTTCCATAATATATTTTTGCTTGTGTCATAGCGACACCGAATAAACATTGCACAATACTACATTGACCAACTGCAGTACCACCACCAGAACCACCCATTACCACTACCTTTTCCACCAGCGTCATTATCGCCACCGACTCCATGCACCACCACTCACAAATACCACACTGACCATACCTAATATCTATTGATGTAATTATTAACAAAATTGTTTAGTGGGAGTATATATTTATTATGATAATTAATAAGACATTTATTATAAGGGATTAGTGAAATATTTATTATGAGAAATTAATGAGACAATGATGATGTACACAATCATAGATTAAGACCGTTAGATGAATTTCGAACTTTCAATCATACAGTCACTTATAAACACTTATGTAAAGAACCGTTGATTTATCTTCTCCCTAAACAAATCTTGAGGGCAATACCAAAAACAATTGATAAATTAAGAAAAATATCAAATATTTCGAGGATGATACCAAATCATCAAGGAAAGAAGGTTGAGCGGAAATATGTTCTTTTGTCTCTATAGTCCATATCTCCTTCCCAAATTTATTTCTGATTTAGGTTTGCGAAAAAAGTGGGGAATTAAAGTTTTTTAATCCACTTCTTCTACCGGATGTGAGTGAGAGAATCAATTGTTTAGTTTTATGAGAATGTAGGTTTATTATTTTCGATTGATCAAATTCTCCGCTTTGCTTCTGACTTTTGAGATTGGAAAAGAGAACACGTAATGCATTATTTCTCAATTAAAGCGTGTTTTCATAGAATCGACCAAAACCAAATCAAGATCGCTCTTTATGTTGACTAACTTCATCCAACTTTGTTTTATAATACTGAACAATTAAACGAGGAAAAAAAGATCACCTAGATAGGATATAACCCGTGCCGTAACAATACGACTCAACAATATGTTATTTTATTGTGTACTGATTTTGAGTCATATCGTTCGTTTGCAACGATTATATAGCGTGGCATTCTAGTGTGTTTTTTTATTTTCATGTATTTTAACCGAATTTATTTTACGATTAAGACGATCGACCACATATTGTTTTCTTTATAATGTTAAACGATTTATGGAGACACATAATCAACGGAATATATTACTACTCATCATCACCTGCCACCACCACAAAATCACTGGATACAACTTCTTTCCCCCACCGCCACCGCTGCCACTCCCCGCAGTTAGGCGTGCTTTTAATTTTTAATCACGAACGTCATTTATTAAGTTTAGACTAAACAAAATTAAGTCGTCAATTTTTATTTTATTTTGCTCAACAATATAAATTTTATTAAAAAACTAAAGTGTTAAAGAATACAAAAATCTCCAAAGGAGCTAAAGAGACCAAAGACACATAAAAATTACAAGGACTCAACTAACTGAACCTATAGTAAGGTTGGTTTTCAGTTTCCAATCTTTGTAAAAATGGAGGTCTATGTGTGAAAATAATGGTTTCTCCTCTTGCCATGGTTGCACCTTTCTTTGCCAATGCATCTGCAGAGAAGTTCACTTCTCTAAAGTTATGAACAAATCTAAAAATTTGAAGTTTCTCACAGATTTTTCTCCATCTTGTGATAGCAAACCATGGAACTTTATCAGTTATGAAGGATGTAATCACTGTTTTTGAGTTTGAGCTGAAAGTGACATCAAATTTCTCATTTCTGACAGCCCATTCACCTGCACATAACACTGCCATAACTTCTGCATAAAAGTTTGTTGCCACTCCTAATCCACCTGCCTTTGCCACAATACACTCCCCCTCTGCATTTCTACCAATAAATCCATAACTAGCAGCACCTGGATTTCCTCTTGAAGCACCATCACAGCAAAGCAACACTTGGTTATTCACTGGAAGATGAAAGTATATTTCTTGTACTCTTGCTGAGATTGTTCTTCTACAACTCAACCCAAAGAATTTCAGGATCTGCAAGTCATAAATTGAGTTCCACATTTTACCTTTCATTCTAACTTCAAACTCAGCAGTGCATTTCAATATTCTGGATTTGAGGAATTCTCCATTGAATGACTCATTTTTATATACACAATTATTCCTCATAAACCAAATTTCTTTCAATGTGATAAAAGTTGATATCCTTCACACATCCTTCACTGCTGGACTTTTATTTTTAGCATAATTGAAGATTTCATCAAAAGATTTTGGATTTTTGAAGCAGAACATATCACCTAGCCACTTCCAAATGAGCTCACTATGATTACAGTTCCACAAGATGTGATTCAAATTTTCCTTAGAATTTTTGCAGAAGGGGCATCTTGAAGCTAGGCTGAACTTTTTTTTCTTCATATTCTCATCAGAAAAGCATACATTCCTTACTAATTTCCACACATTACTGGATATTGAAGGGTGTATTGCAGTGTGCCATACCTGTTTTGTCCATTGGAGTTTTGGATATTTATGTCTGATAATCTCCACTGTTGAGGCCACTGTAAATTCATCAGTTAGATTAATGCTCCAAATCCTTATATCTGCTTGGTTACTTGCCACTGGAAGTTCTCTGATATCAATCATCTCTAGCATTTCTGTTGGTATCACCCAGTCACCCTCCAATAATATATCAGAAACTGTCATATCTGGGAACAAATTCATATACTCATTTTCAGGGAATAGTTCTAATAATTGTTTGTCTCACTACACCATTTTTCGGGATTAGCAACTGCTACGTGCAGTTGCAAAAGGGACTTGCAACATGGTGCAGTACTTTTGTGATGGAATGCTCCAATCGGAGAGAAATCTCATAGATGCGGCTAGTAGTGGTGCGTTAACCAACAAAAACATTGATAAAGCAGAACTGATCGAGAACATGGCTGCAAACACGTGGCAATTTAATACAACATGGGTATCGATGGCTAGGAGGGTCAACGAAGTTTGTTCTTCTTCACACTTAGAGGAAATAACGAGTAATATGGATAAGATGATGCAACAAATGTCAGTTGTGCTCATTCCTTCCTATGGATAAGAGGCCGAACAGGCGAACGCTGTGTTTCCGAATCAGAGATTAAGGTATGATCCATATTCGAATACATATAATCAAGGTTGGAAGGATCACCAGAATTTCAGTTACACGAACAAGCAAGCTGCAGTTTCCAACCCTGTTTTCGGACGATAAGGTGGTTTTCAACAATCACAATTCCAACCACAACATCAACAGGAAAACCAAAGCTCTAATTTATAGGAGATGATGAAGGTTATGATACAAGGACAAAAGAGGATTTCTCAGAAACAAGGAACAATATTGCAACAAAACCTACAATATCAACAAAAGAATGATGCTACTGTCAAAGATCTAAAATTACAAATGGGGAAAATGGCAACCGATGTGAATTTACTAAAGGCACAAGTATCAACAAAGTTGCCATCATAACCTTATGTGAAACCAAGAGTGCACGTTAATGCGGTGACATTAAGGAGTGGAAGACAGGTAAAAGATTTAAATCTGGATACGAGCACAGTACGTGTACCCAGTACATGTATCGGCGAAGCTTTGGTTACGGAATCCAGTGGGTACACGTACCCAGTACGCGTACCTAATAACGATATTGAGAAGGAAGTAGAGTCGGAAACCGTACTTAAGGAAAAGCCAACCGCAACCGGCCAACCTAAGGATACGGTTCCCACTTTTACCATACCACCTCCTTTTCCTAGTCGTTTTGCTAAATCCAAGAAAGAAGATCAAGACAAGGTGATCATGGATATTTTCATCAAAATACACATCAACATTCCATTTATTGAGGCCATCAAAACGCTACCCAGGTAATCAAAGGTTTTGAAGGATTTGTGTACAAGGAAGGATAAGTTGATTGCTAATGAAATTACTCAGGTAGGCGAAAGTGCTACAGCTATGTTACTGAAGAAGATGCCTGCTAAGTGTAAAGATCCTGGTGGTTTCACAGTGCTTGTTACTATTGGTAACCAGCGATTCGAGCGTGCTTTGCTTGATTTGGGAGCTTCCATAAGTGTTATGTCAACCGATATTTATGATTCTTTGAATCTTGGACCTTTAAAAGATACTAGGATTACTATTCAATTGGCAAACAAGTCCAATATATATCCTAAGGGAGTCATGGAGGACGTGTTAGTTCAAGTGAATGAGTTAATCTTTCCGGCTGATTTCTATACTGTAGATACGCATGATGGAGAAAATAGTTCATCTACTTTGTTACTTCTTAGGATACCGTTTCTGAAAACAGCAAAGACGAAGATTGATGTTGATAGTGGTACACTTACTATGGAATTTGATAAGGAGATCATATGGTTCTACATATTCGAAACCATGCGTTATGCTAGTGATGTTCACTCTTCTTTCTCTATTGATGTTATTGGTTTGTTAGCACAACAAATGTTTGATTTGAGCAATGAAGATGAACTTGGAGTTGTGTTACGTGATAGCATTGATTTAGACGTTTACGGGCATCCAAACCTGGACGTTGACTTAGCCAAGGAACTTGTGGATATATGTGGCGCTTTAACGGCACTACGAGAAGCTAAATCGGGTAATATTTATTTCCCCGTATCTAATGAGGTTCTGTTACCTTTTATTGTGCAAGCACCGAAACTAGAATTGAAGCCGCTTCCGGACCATTTAAGGTATGCATACTTGGGTGGAAAATAAGAACTTCTAGTGATTATTGCAAAGAACCTCACCCCAATACAAGAAGAACGTCTCCTTAGGGTTTTAAAAGAACACAAAACAGCTATTGGTTGTACAATTACTGATATCAAAGAAATTAGTCCATCCATGTGCATGCATAGAATCTTAATGTAAGATGATATTAAGCCAGTATGTGATGCTCAGTGTAGGCTTAACCCCCCAATGATGGAGGTCATGAAGAAAGACATCCTCAAATTGCTAAGTGTGGGGGTGATTTACCCAATTTATGACAGCAAATAGGTTAGCCCGGTTCAAGTGGTGCCTAAGAAATCAGGTGTCACTGTTATTAGAAATCAAGATGACGAACTTGTTCCTACAAGATTTCAAACAGGATGGAGAGTATGCATAGACTACAAAAAACTTAATACCGTTACCCGAAAGGATCACTTCCCTTTGCCTTTCATTGATCAAATGTTAGAGAGATTAGTGGGACATTCACATTATTGCTTTTTGGACGGCTATTGGGGATACAATCAGATTGTTATTATTCCAGGGATCAAGAGAAGACTACTTTTACTTGTCCTTTTGGTACGTTTGCCTATAGAAGGATATCGTTTGGTCTCTGCAATGCACCAGCCACTTTTCAGAGATGTATGGTAAATATATTTTCTGACTACGTGGAACGCATCATTGAGGTATTTATGGATGATTTTAGTGTTTATGGTAATTCATTTGATATTTTTTTACAAAATCTTTAACTAGTGCTTAAAATATGCATAAACACTAATCTTGTTCTTAATTGGGAGAAATGCCACTTTATGGTAAACCATGGTATAGTGCTCAGTCACATTGTATCCTTTCGAGGGCTCAAAGTTGAAGAAGCATAGATATACTTAATAAGAAACTTATAATATTCCACTTCGGTGAGGGAAATTCACTCGTTTCTTGGTCATGCAGGTTTTTACAGGCGGTTTATTAAGGATTTCTCCAAAATCTCAATGCCAATGTGCAAATTATTGCAATAGGAGGTTGTTTTTTACTTCAACAAGGAGTGCAAGGATGCCTTTGATAGATTAAAAGAATTGTTGACAACTGCACCAATTATCAAATCATCAGATTGGAGCTTACCATTTGAATTAATGTGTGATGCAAGTGACTACCCAGTTGGAGCCATTTTGGGTCAAAGAGTAGACAAGCTGTCTCACATGATTTACTATGTATCTAGGACCCTAAACGATGCACAAATCAACTATTTTACCACCGAGAAAGAATTATTGTCCATAGTATTTGCACTATAAAAATTTAGATCATATTTGGTGGGTACAAAAATGATTGTATATTCTGATCATGCAGCACTTCGGTACCTAATAAAGAAGAAAGAAGCCAAACCAAGACTTATGCGACGGATATTATTGTTGCAAGAATTTGATATGGAAATCAAAGATAAAAGAGATGTTGAAAATACGGTTGTCAATCACCTTAGTAGACTTGTTGTTTCATAAGAAGAACTTCCTTTACAAGATCATTTTCCAGACGAACAACTTTTCTCGATTGGAGATTCAACACCTTGGTACGCGGATATAGTGAATTACTTGGTTACGAGACAAGTACCTAGTACAATGTCTAATTTTCAAAAGCTTAAGCTTGAGAAAATAGCCAAGCAGTATGTTTGGTATGAGCCATACTTGTGGAAATACGGTGTTGATCAAATTATCCGCAGGTGCGTACCTAATTCTGAATTTCAATCTATTCTTACTTTTTGTCATGCTTATGCATGTGGTGCTCACTTAGGTGCTAAACGTACCGCTTTCAAAGTAATTGAAATTGGGTTTTATTGACCTACCTTATTTGAGGATGCATATATTTTTTTTGCAAATCTTGTGATATATGTCAAAGAATGGGCAATCTAAGTGCTCAAAATCAAATTCCACTCAAACCAATTCTTGATGTAGAAGTATTTGATGTGTGGGGAATTGATTTTATGGGTCCTTTTGTCAATTCTAATGGAAAATTTTATATGCTTCCTACTGTGGATTATGTTTCGAAATGGGTGGAAGCTAAAGCCATCCATTCTAATTATTCTCAAGTTGTTTGTGAGTTTGTGAAGGAATATATTTTCTTTAGACATGGTACACCAATAGTGGTTATCAGTGACGGAGGCTCACATTTTCAGATATCCTTCCATGCTCTACTCAAAAAGTACAACATAACACACAAGGTTGGTACGCCGTATCACCCACAAACTAGTGGTCAAGCTGAAATCTCGAACCGTGAGATTAAGTCCATTCTTGAGAAAACCGTAAACACTACACGGAAAGATTGGGTATATAAACTTAATGATGCGCTTTGGGCGTATAGGACGGCGTACAAAACACCGATTAGTATGTCTCTATATCGGTTAGTTTATGGAAAGGCTTGTCATCTTCCGGTTGAACTTGAACACATGTCTTATTGGGCGATAAAGATGTGCAACATGGATTATGACAATGCGGGGAAACAAAGGAAGTTATAACTTAATGAGCTAGAGTAAATATGTAATGATGCTTACGAGAGTTCTCGTATTTACAAGGAGAAGACAAAACTTTTCCATGACAAGATGATTTCTTGAAAGAGTTTTGTTGTGGGTCAAAAAGTTCTTTTATTTAATACTCGTCGTCGATTATTTCCTGGGAAGCTAAGGTCCAGATGGATAGAACCGTATACTGTTACTAATGTTTTTCCTTATGGTGATTACTAGGACGAAAACTAGAATAAATTTCAAAGTCAACGGCCATAGATTGAAGCCTTATTATGAAAACTTCTCTAAAGAAAATCTAGAAGTGACGAGACTTGAAAATTTGCTTCCTATGGAGGAGTAGCATGACTAAAGTGTCAATTCGGGCTAAGGACATTAAACTAAGCGCTACATGGGAGGCAACCCATCGGTTTTGTATTTCTATCTCTTATCTTTTAATTCTTTGTTATTTTTTCATATCATATTTAAATTTACCATCTTAATTTCGCTTTGGATGAGTCGATTACATTGAGGACAATGTAAAATGTAAGTATGGGGGAGCATTTAGTATCAGATCATATGCATATACACAATATATAAAAAAATAAAAAAAAATAAAAACTCTTTGATTTCTTGCGTACTTGAGACTTCATCTTTTGAAGTTAATTATGAGCTATTTAGGATGACACTAAACCTTTTTTAGGTTGAAACAGTTCTTATAGTTGGAGACTGATTCCAACTTTGTCGTTCTACAATCCTCAATTATATATACGTTCATAATTGAATGTGAAACTCGGGTGCTAGCAATAACATGGTAGTCGTTGGAAAAATAAGTTCTCGTAATTAATGATTCCTAAATCACTTTCTTTTTATTTTTGCAGTTATATGTTTCTCTAAGTGATTTGGTGGGATCCTAGTACTGTCATGGTGTTGTAGCAAGGATATAATCATTGGTTGAGTATATAAAAGCCCATAGACAATTGTCTCCTACACTCAGAAGACTGAGCCAAAAAAAACAATATATATATATATATATATATCATACATCAACATTTTATATAAAATACAAAGATAAGGTTAATTATCCCTGTCTCCGTCGCCTAAACAAGCGTGGAATACAGGATCCATGGTAACTAATCATGTACTCGATGAAATGAGTGAAACCTATCATCATTATATAGCAAGTCTAAAAGACTCGATGAGGTTCTCGACACTTGGATATCAGTATGTGTGCGTTTTTCCTGTCTCCGTCGCCTAAACAAGCGTGGAACGTAGGATCCATGGAAACTATCACGTATTTGCTGAAAGGAAACATGCGCTTAGAGTATCTAATCATATTGTCGAGTTAAATGGGTGCTTATCTCAACTATTGTGCTAAATATATATAAAGAATCCTTTGACGACATTCATGCTAGTATTGTGGGTATACATCGTTCACTTTAGTCAGCATTTGCACACTTCACTATTATATTTCCATTCTCTTATTTATCTATGTGATTTCAGGATGCGAGTGTTGCAGCAAAAATGTTGAGAAACATTGCAACAAGTATAATGACTATCTGAGTAGAGTTACGCAATCAGATTGAATGTCACACGTAAGTAATTACTTATGTGTGATGATTGGAATGTGTGTGGGATGTTTGCAACTAATGAACTTACGCAGGATGATTATTTAATTAGCTTTCTGCTTTGTGTCTGTCCTTAGTAGTTCTTCCAAGAAAAGAAATTGGAGTAGGTTTTGTGTATATACCTCTTGTAAACCCTCATGGGACTATAACTTGTCCACTAGGGACACCTAGGGGTTTAAAGGCATGTTGCATTAGATAAGTGTAACCGTATTCTCAACGAAAGGGAGTTGTTGTATAGTTTTATTTATTTTTCTCGAGGACTAGAAAAATTTAAATGTGGGGGAATTTGATAAGTGCATAATTCATATGATTTTAGTGTTCATTCCATACTTGTTTTAGCTATTATTCTTGCATAATTTCATATTATTACTCTTGTTTTCTTTTATTTGTTTCTATTAGGTGAATCATCCAAAAAGGAGCTAAAAAGTGCTAAAAATAGTTAAGAATAGATATATTCCAAGTATCCAAGTTCACTTTAGTCAGCATTTGCACACTTCACTATTCTATTTCTATTCTCTTATTTATCTATGTGCTTTCAGTATGCGAGTGTTGTGGCAAAAATATTGAGAAACATTGCAACAAGTACAATGACTATCTGAGTAGAGTTACGCAATCAGGTTGAATGTCACACGTAAGTAATTGCTTATGTGTGATGATTGGAATGTGTGTGGGATGTTTGCAGCTAAAGAACTTACACAGGCTGATTATTTAATTATCTTTCTTCTTTGTGTCTGTCCTTAGTAGTTCTTCCAAGACAAGAAATTGGAGTAGGTTTTGTGTATATACCTCTTGTAAACCCTCATGAGACTATAACTTGTCCACTAGGGACACCTAGGGGTTTGAAGGCATGTTGCATTAGATAAGTGTAACCGTATTCTCAATGAAAAGGAGTTGTTGTATATTTTTATTTAGTTTTCTCGAGGACTATAAAAATCTAAATGTGGGGGAATTTGATAAGTGCATAATTCATATGATTTTAGTGTTCATTCCATACTTGTTTTAGCTATTATTCTTGCATAATTTCGTATTATTAATCTTGTTTTCTTTTATTTGTTTTTATTAGGTGAATCATCCAAAAAAGAGCTAAAAAGTGCTAAAAATAGTTAAGAATAGATATATTCCAAGTATCCAAGTTCCCAAACCAAATGCAAGTGAAAGAAGTGGGACGAAATGGAGCAAAGATGCTCAAAATCAAGAGACGAGACAAAGACCAAGATTAAATCATTCAAACTCAATATTTCTCATCACCATCTTGAATAGAATTTAATTACAAAGAGAATGCAAAAATAATGAGGTTATTCCGAGTTCGGATGAAGAAGTTATGGGAAAAACAAGTTTATTGAATACCGAAGACAATAGGGTTTGCATACCGGTACGTGAACCATAATTTCGTGGACTGAAGAGTTCGCATACTGGTTGGAAAACCAAAAATTTCCTGAACACTATTTTAACAATATGGTTTGCAAACTGGTACGCAAACCATGAAGGCTAAAATTCACAAACTATTTTTTAGGTCTTTCTTTCGTAATTTAGGGTCGGATTCTTGAACCTACTTAGATACTTGAAGGCCAAGCAATGTGAACCTATATAAATAGGTATTAGGCCATGTTAAGGGGGATATCAAGGTTCACTAAATTATAAGGCTTGGAGAGAAGAAACTACACACAGAGCGAAAGCTAAGGTTTCAGAGCGATTCATCAATCGTAACTATATCTCTTTACTTTTCTTATATGTATATCATGGGTTCTTCCACATCCATGAGTATCTGAACACCTATTGATGGAGGATTAATTCTAAGTTCTAAACTTGATTTGAATTAATATATGAATCTATTTTGATTTCTTCATATGATTATCGTTTGTTTCTACTACAATGAATGTTTATGATTGATAGATTGATTGTTCTAGGTGGCCAACTAAATCAGTTTCTTGATTAATCTAAAGATAATAAAGGGTTAGGATATACGTGTAATTGTTGAATAACCCCTACACAAGCAGAAAACGTGAAACCTTGCAGAGAGATTCTGTGGAGCGATCACGTGTGGAAATAACACTAGAAAGTGGACCTTGCGCTAAGAGTTTAACTACTAGGATTGACCTAAGTCACAAAACATAAAGCATTCGACCAAGCTACATCTTGAGTGTGATATTACTTGGTGGTTTGGACGAATAAAATCTGATATTCGATCGCTTTGGTATCCAGTGACCATAGGGTTTTAGAGGATAGCACTGCTCTAGTTGCTTTCCTACGGTTGGTGATAATCTATGATTAATGAAGAATAAATGAATATATTAATTTATTGACGGTTCGGTAACGAAGAAGGATTCCTCGATCATCTCTCTCACAATTGCATACAACCTAATCTTTTCAATTGCTTTACTTTGTTAAAATCTAAAACAAAACCCCATTTGTGACACTTTGGCAATTAAAACTCACTGCTCTTCGTGGGAACGATCCTTACTTCCATTATATTGCCAATTAATTGTGTGAAAATAAGTTATTTAATTTGATTGCACTTACGACAGCTATCAAAAGCACATAACAAGATTTTGTTAACGAGGAAGCCGCAAATGCAGAAAAACCCTGGGACCTAGTCCAGTTTTGGATACTCTCATAATTAAGCCGCTATACAAAGACCAAGTAAACTACACCTACCAACTTCGTATTGTCGAGACCAAGTAAAATACACCTAGTTACCTAGATTCCTCAAAATCCCTGCGCCTATAACCAATATGGCCAAAGTACGTGAATCCTAAAATAGAGTCCACTATCTTAAGTTGCTTCCGTCTCTCTGAAGACTTTAAGCATTCAACCATTTTGATCGTATTCCAAACATTAAAGGACTAATATGTTTGATAACCACTCTCCTATCTCAGGAAGTTAATCAGAGATATGTTGTTGAGTGTGACAAAGGCTTTTCTGTTTAAATTCAATTAAACTCCTTTGTCGGGTTTGGATCTTCCAAGATCTGGATTAACAATTTACCCAGATCAAGTCAAACAGAAGATACTGATGAATACCTCCAAATGATAGCTTGTAGATCCAAATACGACTAGCAATAACAAATCTATCAAAAGATAAACTAGGTCTAGTCGGATCCCAGCCGATCAAGTTTATGCATGAAGTAAATCAGAAAGATACGAAACCAATAAGTAAATCTTCTTGTCTTTAAATCTTCAATAGTTTTCTGTACCTGCACAATAACAAACTTCATTCCAACTTATGATCAATCACGCACAGAACAGTGTCAGCTAACAATGGATGATCACAAGTCAATGCCAGATCTAAAAATGAATCTAAACCACCACTAATCTCTTGATCTAGTTTGAGTGGTCTTATGTCAGAAGAGCGTCTTATTTCTGAGAGTATCCAAACTTCAGAGCAGTGACTATGAAACGAAGTGCCTGCCTCGGGATAAGTTTGTAAGAAAAACAAACTTCATTATTTATAGACTAAGGTAGCTTGGATACCAAGGAATTTCCATAACCAAAAATATTCTCAATATATACAATAAGCACCTAAATTCGGTTTTGTCTAATTCCAACCAACATCCAACGGTATAACCAAAATCTCTCTTGGACAACTCAATATTAGCTAGCAGTTAACTAATATGTCTTTCCAGAGATATGTTTTTCTTGATGGTAAAACAAAAACATATTCATTCAAAAATCTTAAAAAGATTCTCAAACATTTTCGGTTTGGGATCTCACCTTGAGTATCAAGGAATATCTTTGAACAATTAATAAATAATATTTCAGCTCATGTTCTAATTACTCATTATGTAAACATCTTGAACTTTCCAATTTTGCAAACCCAATTTCCAAATTACACAAACCCTAAAGTGTACGTGACTTAAGAAAATCGGTTTTGCCTATTGGGACCGTTCTACCTTGACTCCCAACATAGGTTAGGATCGGTTCCACCTTAACTCCCAATATAAGTTAGGATCAGTTTTACCTTGATTCCCTATATAGGTTAGGATCGATCCAACCTTAAGATCTTCAATGAAAACCGGACATTTAATCCTCTTGATTTTTTTTAACTACGAAACAAGTTCATAAGCCTATTTCATTAAACTCATGTAATTAAACATAGTTTTTTAGGCATGAAATCAAACCTGTGTTCACTATACAATCTAGTAACAAGTTACAAATATTATGTTGATGTCGCAATTACGAAGTTCAAAAGATACGCATTATACTTCGAAATTCAATATACCAATTAGAAGCATTCATCACTATTGATATATTGTTCCTTGACACTTTGATCACAATATGATGATCAAGTCTCTTATACTAGAGTTTCATGTATATAAATTCGAATTTTATGTTTTGAAAGCCTACGATATGGAAATGGAAACAAGTCAAGTCATGTTTTACTAACCTCAAGTGGAAGGATGATGTCATCGTTGATGTCGATAAGTCTTCGGTTGTATGTATCAACATTTCTAGACTTCCTAGTATAACCTAATGAAGTTGACTCTAGTAATCTAATCAAGCGACTTATGAGTTTTGATACTAAAATTTGACAACCAACCTTGACATACCAGCGTTTGGTGGGTTCAACCCGGCAGTGCTCTAACAAGACACTTTCCCCATTTTGAGGAGTGAGCCTTACGGCCATGTTATGTCCTTCAAGATGTTATGGACGAGGGTGGTTATGGAAACATTGCGTAGCTTTGCATAGAACCCATTTCTTCAAATCTTTGTTGAAATTAAATACAAGCTTGAATGGAAAATTAGTCTTCTTTGAGATAGTTGTATCCTTCCTACCGGTCTTTCCCTAAGCTTATACATATAACCCTTCTTCTTGTGACTACCCGACTGCCGAATTCTCTCACAAACCATTTCAAAGCGGCGTTTGCTAGATTTACCATTCAAAACTAATACATCCATATCCTCTTTTGGCATGTTCTCTTGCCCAATTTTTTGCTTAAACATCATTTTCCCATGACTACAAACACCAAAACATTAAGTTACAAAACTTGATAATTTACTTTAAAATATTGAAGTACACACAAATTGTGGTAACCACCAAGTCATTCGCATAGTGATGGGATGTATCTTCATACAAAATGTCAACAAGAGAAGATTGATCTTCCAGTGGTATAGCCGTACATGTCCTAGTTGGATCTATGGAAATAAAAACGATGTTAGTTGCTACATAAAAAGAAACAACAAGGTTTGGCATTGTCGATATTTTCTTACCCAACCGAACAACGTCGCTCGGTTATAAATATCAAATACACGAACTAGTTGAACCTATACTTATCCCTTCCCCATTAATTTCAAAGTGAAAGCCCGGCTAGGAAAATGTTGCACTCGAACTAGCCGAACATTTCTCTGTAGAACCAAAATCCAAGTTCATCTAGGAGTTCTTCAGAATTGGTAACTGAACTTAGACCAAAACATTGGCAGATCTAAGTTCAGTTATTTGTTCTTCATTTTTCTAGCCGAACTTTCAAAAATTCAACTTCAAAAGTTTTTATTTTTACTAAATTTTAGCTAATTCGAGCAACAAAATGAGATTAGCATGTATATCTGAGTTTCCCATACATCATCTTCTTCATTTTCTTCGTTTTGATCATCGATTGGCTCGTAAAAACCTTCATTTTGAGATTGAGTTTGGGAAATGAATCACGCAATGACGGATCGTTATGAAGACTAACGAATACTTTGTTTACTCTATGAGGTGAAGAATCAAATTCATCGGAGCTATCACTCGAATCACTCATTTTGGATTTAAGATTCTCAAAACCTAATTTTTCAAAACAAAAAAACCCAAAGCTCTTCTTTTCCTTCTCCCTGTCCTTATTTTACTCTCTCTCTCTCAATAATTCTAATTCTAAAACTAACATTAACAGAATTCATTTATCTAACTCACTCATTAATCTAATATTAACTAGACGATCAATTAACTTAACTAACTTAACTAATTAAGAGAGGGCACTTTTGATCATTAACAAAAAAAAAGGGGCATTTTGATTTACTTCTAGATGTATGCGCTGAGTTAGCTCTCCCTTCTCTCCTAAAACAACAACCCAAACCCTAGCCGCCTGAAACTTTTCCTGATCAGATCCGCTCCCTTGGAGCCGATCTGATCAGGCCAATCAACAAATCAGCTCCAATTTCTTTGTTCTTTTCTCCCATCACTTCTTAGCTATCTTTTTCGGTATTGTATTGTTTTTGGCTAAATCTTTCTGTTTTGGGTTTTTCGATCTCTATTTGTGTGTGACAATTTGTTCTGTGATTTGCTGAGAAGAAATCAAAACATAGCCAAGCAGAAACTTTTTCACCTTTAGTTTCGAAATTTTCTCCAACAGCTTTGGGTAGATCGGTTTATTCTGCTGTTGGATTTGATCTAGATTTAGATTTACATGTATTTTGTTTAATTTTAGTCATTTATGCTTTCAGTACTATGGGGATTGTACTAGTTTTTATCTTTCCTTATTTTGTTCATGTTATCATGGATCTTATGCTTTTTTGCCTAAAGACTGGTGTAGATTTTCGTCCTCTCCGGTGGGTAAAGAAATTTTGTTGTGTTCTCCGGCGAAATTTGGTTTCACCAGATGAAGTAGATACGATCCAAGATGAGAATTTTGGAGTCTCTTCCTTTGATGCTCATTGCACGTTTAATGATGATCTAGCAACGTTATGGCAGGAGTATAAATTCAACCGAGTTTCAACTTCTCCGGCTACCATAGATTTTGTGCAAGCAACAAGAACATCAACAGGAACATCATCAACAGTTAAGGAAACAAAGGAAAAAACAGTAAAATCAAAATCATCAGCAAGTTCATCAATTGCTACAAAGACTCCAATGCCGATTCGGGCCGATTCATCCCGAGCCAGACCACAAAAAACCGATTCAAAAACCCAAAGTTACTATTGCCCCTGTTACTTAAGACACTATTACTGCACTTGTTACTTAACACCCTGTTACTTTGATTTAGTTGTTAGATACTTGTACTATGAAAACCTTGGTTCATGTAAGCTATGCTTATATGTTCTTGAAATTACGGGGTTGGATTTGATCCAACCACTGCTTTGCGCAGTCAAACAAATTAGATTTGTTTCAAAACTAGTTTTGCCCTGTGATACTATTTGGTCTTCTTGGGATTTTGAAAAGGTTTTTATGTCTGAAAACTTAGGAAAGTTAGGCAAGAATTGGTGGAGATATTATGATTTTGATGATTGTGTAATGATCTTGAAAAATTCTGTAACTGTTTCCGATTTTCATAATCGGCTACAATATGTATTGTCCTAAGGTTTTTTTCCTCTTTTATGGAAAAAAAAAAGGGTGAAGGGTCCCTTCCAATATGGATTGATCCCCAAAATTGCTTTCATATATAAAGGCTTGCTTTCATATATAAAGGCTTAAACCTATGTGATATGTAAATCTTATTTAGTGAATACAAGCTCTTCTTCTCTTTCCTATTTTTTTTTTCTATATTATGAGAATACTGCAACAGCTTGTAACTATAGTTTTTGGGTCGTATTACTAATTTTGAGATATAATGACATATTCTATAGGAACATCACATGTTCTGGTAAATAGGGCGTACTTTATGTCATGGCTCAAGGAGCAATTTGGGTGAAGGTGGATGTAATTTATATCGTAAAGAAAAGTTTTGCTGCGTAACGGATTTTGAGTCATAAAATAAAAATAAGTTTACAGGAAAATTCTGGATGGCAAGACGAAATTTCGCATTATAGATTTTTTATCACGAGGCAGATTCTCCATCACAATTCACATGGCAGTTTCTTTTTCATGGGACAATATTCGCTCCATGAGAGATTTTGAGTCGCTTAGTTTAATTTTGAGACAAGGTGGTATATTTAAGTCGATGTAGATTTTGAGTCATGACCCAGGTGACTTGGGAAATTTTATGAGATTTTTCGTTCCATCACATGGTGTGCAACGAGAATAAGTCGATTTCTAAATGTTTTCTCCATTTGAACTTTGTAGATGACAAAATATAACATCTACCAACAAACTGACAGCTGGAGAGTTCAAGTATTAAGAACTCAGAAAGAACCTAGGTAAAAGATGTTAGAGAAAATCTGAGTTCAGGTGAACTAAATGAAACCTAAATTCAAGTGCACCAAATGATCGACCTGAGTTCAGCTGAACCAAGTGAACTCCTGAAGTCAAAGCTCGAGTTCAGGAACCTGGATATGAGGAACCTGAGGTTCGAAGAAGAATGCCATGGACAAAAAATATAATTTATTATTTGGTAGCCAACTTGTAAGCTCTTAGTATAAATACCCACCTGCAAAGACAAGTGGGGGATATTTCTCTCTGGCACTTTCTCTCTCATGAGAAATAATATAAACTCTATGTAACCTTAAACTACATTAATGGAAAACACCAAAACTGTCGTCGACATAGATCTTTTAAGATCGAACCACGTAAATCTCTGTATTTTTAAGATTCATTAATTAATATTAACTTTTGAAGGGTCCAAAAGAGGCATCTTCGAACTTCAAAAGAGCTCATCGTTCCAGTTAGAGGATAAGATGATATAACTCTTTCCAGGAGATAAGATGATATAACTCTTTCCAGGAGAGTTTGTATACAACTAATAATAATAACAAGAAAAGGCTGCCTTCTTGTAGCAGAGGCACCAGTAGTACATTTAGCCTATTGTATATTGTAAAACAGCTCAGATTTCTTTGTCGCAACAATTTGGGGTGCGTAGAGAAACTCCATATATATAAGTATAAGCAAAGAAAGAAACATGTCATAAAAGAGGCGGCGAGGAAGAACTCTGTTGAGTATCATCAACTGATATTTCAGTCTCGTCGTCGACAGGATTAGACAAAACCAGTCTGTCAATTCTTTGGCCAATACCACCCAACATCATTTCCTTTTCCAAGTGCAAACAATAGCTTTCGAAAATCCGAGAGCTCACCACAAGCCTAAAATCCAACAAGAACAACAACTCCATTTCAAGCTTGTTCAGTTCAGCATTGCTAACTCCTCCAACTCTAGCATAAACTGCATTGTTATAGTGCCTGGTTACATTGCAATTAAAACAAGAATATAGTTAGTTGATGAAATAATACTTCGAAAGCAAATGACCAATATACTAAGCCAAAATGCTAAGCCAAAATGTGGTGACCCTAACAGTTTTAAAAACCATTAATACGCACACATCTTTTTCATCCTAAGATAAACTTAAAATGCAAGTTCCACTCAACCATCCAAACATAGCTAGTATTTATGTATTTGCCAACACATTCCATTTCTACAGAGAAAGAGAGAGAACTTACTCATCGTCAAGAACCTTGGACGCAACCATGACACTAGTAACCAGTAACCTGTGTACATTTAATGAGAGAACAAGAGAATCAGGATGTCTATGAAGCAATCTATCAATATAAATATAACCCACCACAAAACAAGATGGGCTACAATTGGTAAACTTGTATATTCTCTCCAAGTACTTTGCTATACTCATACTTGGAGCTCTTACTCCATGGAACACATTCAGTGTCTTCTTCCCTTCACATAACTTGATAAATCCTCGACTATTATTATTATCAATTTTTCCTTCTTGATCTATTGTCAGGAGCCGGTCGTTTCGAGCCACCAATTTTTCTAACAAGAACGATAACACTGTCAACACTCTTGGCGTCGTCGTCTCGGTGCTATTGCTCAACTCAGACAGCCGAGGACTCTCATCCACACCACCGTCTAACATCTAAAGCTCTACACTACATCACCGTTTCTGAGTCCTCTCTCTGGACGTAAATCATGAAAGAATGCTCTCACGTTATCGGTTCGGAAGTGAAGTAGAAATGTTAGGTTGTTGCTATCCTTTGTTGGCTGATGCACAAAAGGAACAACGATAATGCCAATTAATAAGGGTGTGGCTGAGAAAAAAAGCTCTATGAAGGATATTAGCTGTTTTAAAGGTTGGCATGGTTTGTTCTTGGATAGAACTAGCAACCTTTAATTTAAATAGTAGTCGATATTGTTCCTTATCAGGTTAATACTCTACTAATACCAATTCATCCGACGAACATAATTTTTGCGAGTTCAATTTTACATGGTCAGACTTCAGATTATACCCCTAACAACTAGATGCCAAAACCAAGTGGTGCGCCCTAACCTGGTGGAATAAGTGATGCGCCCAAACTATAATTTATTTTTCCAAAAAAGACCAAACAGACAGTTAACTAGGTCAACTGGACCAAACTCACTCTAATATATTATTTCTAGGACCTATTGGTATTTCCTACTCTTTTTTTCTTTTCTGCTGCATAGAAAAGATGAAGATTTTCTAGGGTTTTAATTTGCAGAGATGAAACAAAAAACAAGAAACGATGTAAACGAGTTTTTCTTGAAGATTTCTAGGTTTTTAATCTGCTGCTACTGTTGAAGTTCATCTTCGTCGCTGCTGAAGATGTAAACGAGCTTTCTTGAAGGTTTTTGATCTGCTGCTGCATCTGTTTTAAGATGTTGAAGACGACGATGAATCCGATTTGTTTGATGAAGACAACGACCCGATCTGTTTGATGAAGACGACGACGACTATGAATCCGATCTGTTTGATGAAGACGATGGAAGATGATGTTGCTGCTGGTGTTTGAAGACGACGATGTTGCTGCTACTGTTGAAGACGTCGAAGATGATGATGATGATGTTCATTTTTACAAATGAACTCTGTTTTTTTAGGTTTTTATCAGGAGTTCATTTCTGGAATGAACTCTGTTTTTTTTAGGTTTTTATCAGGAGTTCATTTCTGGAATTAAATTTGTTTTTTTAGGTTTTTATCAGGAGTTCATTTTGACGAATGAACTCCTGATAAAAGGTGATTTCTGAAAAATAAGTAGAAATTAACAGGAATTTATTTTGACGAATGAAGTGCTACAAAAAATAAGTTGGAATTGACACGGAAGGGTACTTTGGTCCATTTAATATTTTTAAATAATTATGGACCAAACAGTAAAGGCGTTTTCCCAAACGACCAACCAAACATGGGACCACCTAAAAAAGGACCAATTGATTATTTTCCCAAAAAAAAGAGAAAAAAATAGATCTAGAAAAGAAAAGATGAGAGAAAAATAAATATGAAAATGATTTCATCTCTTGATAATTGAGTATATATGCCTAGGGTGACGTCATGGATGATGTAATGGATCCAAAAGGATATTTCTGCCACTACAAGATGACAATTACATCATCCATGAAGTCACTTTAGGACCAAACCATTATTTCTATGACCGAACTATAATTTATTTTTCCAAAAAGGACCAAACAAATAGTTGACTAGGTCAACTGGACCAAACTCACTCTAATATATTATTTCTAGGACCTATTGGTATTTCCTACAATAATTAAGACCCCTCAAATAACTGTAACAAGAGCACAAAATATAATAAACGTTTTGCTGCCAACATTTACATATTACAGCTTCATTTATTAGAAATACATACAGTCATGAACACTGTTATTTACAATCTGATAATGGATAAACAACACAAGAAACTCCCTTTCCCACCCAAAACACAGCCAGATAATCTTACCACTGAGACTTCACTTCCCATTTCAAAGTAAACCTCTCTTATGTTTTTGTTTACCTAATCTCTCTATTTAACCAACCACAAGTACTAGCAGCTGTTAATACGCCTCTCCTGAAATAGAATGAAGTTAATAGATTTGCACACCTGAAGAGAAGAACACGAAATCACAAGTTGAAAATCAAGCCTCACATAACCTGCGCATTAACATTTGAAAGATAGTGCTCATCAGAACTTAGGATACTAGAATAAAAAATAAAGTTAAATTCCACGTAATTTGAAAACATTTAGAAGGCAAGTTTTGCGAACAGTTGCATATCAAAGTGATTAGTGTTCCCAGCCACTACCAGTCTAATTCTAACACCATTCACATAATTTAAAAGTTACCAGGGCGTGCAGAACTTACCTTTTTTTACTCGCCAAGGTGAAGAACAAGTTCCGCTTAATTCAACTGATTATCAACATCTTCAGACTGATTCTCCATTTTCAGGTTCTTTCGGTTAATATTTACAGAGTCAAGATGGGTGTTCTTTTTCCGGTTCTGTCTATTATTTACAAGATCGGGTTGAGTCTTCAGTTTACGGCCGGCATCTCTATTCACAGGCCCCTCTTCGGATGACAGTTTTGGCATTGGAAGACTACTCACACTAGCTTCTCCAACGCCACATTGAATTTCAGCCACACAAGCAGCACCACCTTCAGACATACAGTCAAGAGAGCTATAGCTGCAACTAAATGAAAGCTTCCCATCATCGACCACGGAAGACTTCTGTTCTGCATGTGGTCCACTAAGGCTGTTCTCAAGAGCAGGTCTATGAAGGGGAGAAAAAAGGAAGCAGTTCAGAAAAGGAAAAGTAGAAAATCCAAGCATTTATTAAAAAATAATAGAAAACATTAACTGTATAATGAAATCTAATGATTGCTGGATCCCATCATCAACGACATATCACAGCACTTATCCAGCACAATGATATGATTCTTGTGGGGGTTATGGTGGTAATATGAGCATAACTTGCGTAACCCAACTATACAATTTAGTAAAAAGCAATTAGCATAAATCAAAACTCGGATGAAAAAAGAATAGTAATGGTAGTTCGACATGTAATCTAGGGTGGCAACAAAAGAACGTGCTATAAGATTGAAAGCATATTTATAACTCCTAACACACCTCGAGTGTGAAAGTTTCTGAGTCTGGAGATGGTCATAGACAGGTATCAAATCTTTCGTTCTTGCTGCAACCATACGAGTTGGAATATTTTCAATTTCAGTCTCCCCTCCTAAAGCTTTTTCATCTTTCGTACGGATGTCGTCCGTCATTATCATGTGAAAGTATATCTGCACCATTTTTACAAGCATGGCAAAAACATTAAAAAGGAAAACTAGCAGCTGCAAGAAACAAAAGAAGGTAATTTTTTCTCTTCTATCTGCAGATAGAAATATGGAACTACCTCAGGTCTAGCCCATAATGGAACAGAAGACTGATGCATCTGCAGTTCAGCTTCAGAAATATACAAATGATGACTATCTTCAGCACTGATCTTCCCTTTAGTGACAGCACCCTTAGTAAGGCGATTACTAGCCCCTCTTATCATCCCTTCAGGAAACACTTTATTGCTATCCCCATTACCATGCTCACCAAAAATGTCAATGTTATCTTCCCTGTCTCTTCTGTTACGCCTCCGACGGATATCCCACTTCTGCAGTGCTTCAACAACTAATCTTCCATCACTATCTGGAGATGATTCAAATGAAGCTGAGGACACTTCAGAAAATCCTATTCTGGAATCTGGTCCAGATGATGGACGCAATGCATACTGTATCATGGAGCCAGGAGAGAACACCAGAAGATGGTACTTTGTTCTGAACGAGCCGGTTTCTGCATACACATTACTTCGTTTACAGTTGTGGAAGGTCGAAGCAATAGCACCAGAAAGTGAACCAACTCGGCCTGTAGCAGCAGCAGCAGCACCGCTTACAGTGCCGATCCAGCCATTGTTTCCATTCTTTATTCTGCTAACAACAGACAAAGTAACGGGAGGACCAGCTGCACAAAGGCTCTGTTGATTAAGTTTTGGTGTGATCGTACTAGACCTAAGCATTTGCTTCGTTGACGCACTGAATCCATTATTTACATTAGTTAAATTACTATCATCAGAATGAAGTTGAACAGTTCCTCCTGAAGGTGATATTGCAAACAAATGATTCGTACCCCTGGAGGAACTTATCATAATCCAGCGACTGTCCTCACTGAAGCTTATGTCTTGGATAACCTGAAATTTGATCAAAAATAGCACATATCATAAAATGAGAACATATGCTCTCGAGAAAAATATTGCTGGCAAATAAGAGGTTTTTACCGCATTAGTGAAGCCACGCTGAAGCCTGTAAAGATGCACGCATGTTTGGCCAGAATCAGATCCCGAAGAACTTCCAGGGCATGAAGGCATAATTCTGAAAACATTAATGTTATGACCCTGGACAGAAGCCGTCACCAACAGGGTCCCACTAGGATCGAAGCACAGAGCTGATATAGGACTTTTATGTGCCCTGAACTGGACAATAACTGATTTGCGCACAATGTCTCTTACAATGACCTGCAGAGATCCCATGAAAAAATTGCTGATAAATGACACTGATAGCTAAGAATTACCAATCAACATACTGTTGTATTGTCTAAAGAGGGGCTCTATATATTCATAACGAGAAGTCACAGAAGCAGGCAATAGCAGAAGAATAATAAACGAGTTTGCAGAGGAAGTTACAGCTTGAAATGAAAAGATTTTACACTGCACAATATATAGTGTGAATTGAGAAAGAAATCATACCATTCCCGCACTATCTTCATCAAGTGAATGCCCATTTAAGTCGCCATTGATTCTCCAGTTAGAAGTCCCTGGTTTTGAAGAATTATCAGGCAAGAACTCCGAGCAGTACCTGGATAGCTTCTTATAGCCAATATCTCCTAAAGTAACTATACCAGCAGCAAGTTGTTTGCTTGACTCTTTTGCATAGTGAGCAACCAAACTGCCATTTGACGGGGATCCAGAGAGACTCCCAGAATGAGCCAGATGCTGCGGACTAACACGGCCAGTATCTGAACCTTCAACTGGATATCCACTATAAGCTATCCATCTGGGACCAACTGCAAGTGGTCCATAGCCTATGCCTCCAGGACCAAGACAACTCGAAACTATTGGATAAGTAAGAATAGTGTACTCTCTCTCTAGCGTACTGGCGTCAAAACAGTGTATCTGCATTTCATAAACAAGTTAAGACATGTTTGCGTCACTGGTCAGGTTATTATTGCTGTATGCATTTATACATATATATACCTGAGTTTCTTGAGAAATAGCGACAACTCGGGGACTACACCTTAAACTGTAAACAGTTGTTCTGAACTTCAAGATATGTACATATGATTGTGAGGCTAGAGAATAAAAACGAACAACGGAAGGCAGAAAGTTGCCGCTTCCGTTAACATTGGAGCCATTGAAATTTCCATTGTACGAAGGACCCAATCCATCTTGTACATTACCACCTCCAGAAGAAGATCCATCACCAACAACCACTAGCAATGGGAGAAGATCTGTAAACTTGTCTTCTGAAGTCTTTGATGCTTTGGGTTTTGGTTGCATTTGCAGAAAGGAAACAGGTCCGTCAAATCTAGATGCTAATTCACGCACATTATCTGCCTCCTCGACATCCCAAACTTGAAAACCAGATTGATATCCCAGCAAAAGGACTCGACGAACGCTATCACCTTCACACTCTAACTTGTCAAACCCAGCCCAGAGCACCTGTGTTATACATAAGGGAAAACTTCAATGAGCCCAAAAAAAAATGTATGTAAATGACAGAATAGTAAAATTGAAAAAAATTCTCGAGGATGTAGTTGCCAGGAAGCACGTTCATGACATATTTTCCTCGCTTTTCATTCGTTTCACCTCCCTTAATATATAAAAAGAAAATGTATATGCAGAGACTTATTCAACTTGGAGCTAAATCTCATTATATCTTCTATACCTACGAGAAACACACCAATTTATATTGAAACGAAATCACGCAATCATTCAGATACTGAAGCTGAAAAGTCAATACATATTTCTCTGCCTTGAAACCCTAGAACATCATACAGTATATCTAATACTGACTATTCTTTCATCTCCATGCATGCCCATTAATGTTATAAAACTTTAAGAAATAATCACTACCTTCATTACGTCAGCATGACACAATGGATCTACTTATCAAACTCCACTGGGATACTTTTATATGGCATGTGAAATCCGTTAAGAATAACCCTTAACAAATTCTACGTAGCCAATTTTTTATACTTACGATGAATTTAACGTCTAGTACAACTCTACAGCCGATAAAACTACAATCACGTCCACGTGTCCCCTGAATGACTCAAAAAATATGAACCGTCATGATTTGGATATATGTTCCATATATTCTCCAACATACTGGTTTAATTTTGCAAGAAACCGCACTACAAAATACTGAGCTTTAAATATTCTTCATATGGATTGCTTAAATTTACCATCCAAAATTTGTATCAAATCTTAAGAAGCCAAGAAATCAACCTTCAAACATAATACGACAAGAATGACTGCATGGAAAATGCAGAACCGATACCATGAAAATTAGTTTGCCCCAAATTACCAGACGATGTGCAGTTTGTGTTGTGCATTTTTGGCTTACAAAAATCTACGACATTGTTTCCCAACAGACCACCTTAACCTAAACTCACATAATCCATGCAGGAGACAACACTCCATATTGCGAGCTTTAATCATTGGAAACATACATCCAAAGACATATCAAATCAGTCATTCTTCAAACTTGAAAGCTACATGATTACCTAAATCAACATGCATGACAAAGACCATGAAAATTAGAAGGTTATAAATCACCAGATACTATCAGCTTCTTTCCCCAACTGAATCACAAGTGACTAGGTGTTACAACTAGCAAAATACAAGAACAAGTGCCACGTTAACATCTACCTGAAATCCATATATTCATGACTCAAAAAATCTAAGTAACCATCACTCATACAGACCACACCCACATGCAAAGCCAATATCATTCAAATTACAACTTGAAATTCTTTTACAAATGAAATAATCATGCAACAAAAAAGGACAGTTTTCTTTATTAATGGAAATTAAAAACCTACTAATAATGTATTGGATCACATTACACCTGATTTTTGAATTATGCCAAAAAAGTGCTGAATCATTACTTAACAAAACTGATAATCATGACAATACCATCTTAAGATGAAACTACAGTTAGTTACCTGATCGCAATTGGCATCACCACCATCTTTATCCACAAGTGAGGAAGCAACAGATGCTCCAGCAGACCTAACACTGGAGGCAACACTTGACGCACCAGAAGAAACAGTTCTCAAGTAACCAGATAAAGTCCTAAAGGAAGTTGGTAAGAAGCCATTAACAGGTTTCTGTGATTTCACCCCATCATTCCTCATCCCCATAACCCAAAATGAAACAACTGAGCACCAGAATGTATAATAAGTGAATGATCCAAAGTGTTTCTCAATCATAACCACAGGCCGTTCCGTTCAGCCTCAAGCAAGAAACAGCCCAAATTTATAAATTCAACTAACCAATTTCTCCATTATTTTTCCCTCTCCAAATTATCCCCAAAAAAAGAAATTTACAAAAATAGAACCTTTTTTAAAATTTCCGTCTTTTTTCTTAAACTTATCAATCAAAAACCTTTAAAAAAACACAGGTTCAGAAACAAGAGATTTTTGGTTTCTTTTTTTAGTCAAAAATTAAAAGAAAAACCCAAATAAAAATTTACAAAGAACAAAATGAATAAAATAATATACAATTCTTTTTTTTCCTCCTGTTTTATCTATACAATTATTACAAGTTCAAATCTAAACAAGATTAACAAAAAAAAAAAAAAAACTGTAATCAAGACATGATGAATTAAACTTTGTTTAAAGAAAATTAGAGTTCTTTGATGAACGATCAAAAGAAAGAAGTTAGGGTTAAGATTTTTAGGTACGTTTAGATTTTGATGATGATGATGAAGACGATGATTAGAGATAGATAACCAAATAATGACTCTCCTTTCACGTCTCTATAAATCTCTTGCTTTCCTCTCTTCTCTCTCACACGTGTTCTTCACTTGACGTCAAAATCTTTTCAACTTCCTGTAAATTAGTGTTTAGGTCAAGTAGAATCCCGATTCTATACATTATCATATCTCGAAGTCAATATACATCCCAATTATCTTTTCGACGCGTGTCAATATATTTTGTTCGATAATGATCTGAAATCTTTATATAATCCATTTAGCGTACTATCGCTTGCTGAAGTTATTATGGTTTGTCGGTGTTTTGGGAGTCGGTTTTTTCTTAGAGTAGCATATCACTCGGTTCCATTTAGAATCCAATGAGTATCCATCCATATATACCCAGTAGTTTTTGCTATTGGTAAATTACCTTTTAATTCCTCCCTTCTCTTTCCGTTTTAAAAAGATAAACCTGTTACAGGACATACGCGATTCAATTAAATTCATAGGGTTGTATATAAAGGAAACTATGTAATGCTTCTACCCTAATCTCCTAATAAGATTGTTCTTCTGCTTCTTCTTATCTTTCTTTGTTTCATCATCTATAATTCTCCTAAAACATGTTATCATGCACGAAGCTATACCGCAGAGCTAGATATTGGATTGATTGATTTTTTTTTTCAACACTGATTAACTTCAAGTTAATGTTGCAATAGCTGGAATCAAATCAGATAAGTTTGATCTATTTTGTCATATATATTTATTTATTTTGCTTTTCTCCCTATTTTTTGATTTTCGGCATACTCAGTGAAAATTGATCGGAATCATATGTTCTATACCACGATTAATGAAGTGATTATATTTTAGTTCATTCATAATTAATTCGTAATGTTACAATTAAAATAATATATATTCATATTCATTCATATGTTGTTCGAATCTGATTAAAATAATAATATATATTCATATTCATTCATATGTTTTACAATTAAAATAATAAAAAAACTAAAACGATTGGTAAAACTTGATTCGAATCTTCTGATCTCAGTTCACATTTTTCTTTTTCTTTTTATGTGCGTCGTTTGATGATCTCCGTCGCTGTAATAATGGAGAAGAAGAAAAAAACCAGCCCGGCCAACCACCCGACCCAGCCGAACCGGTCCAACTCGACCCAATAGAACCGGTCCAACCTGACCCATCCAACATAGTAGAACCGGTCCAATCCGACCCATCCTCAGTGAACTTGTTAGCAAGATATAGCTCAACGCCAACGCAACGTCATTGGAATGGTATAGTGAATGTAATCATGTACTTAAAAGTAACAATTGACATAAATTTGTTTTATCCCTGCAAAGACATAAGGAATGCTAATGAAACTGCAATCCAGAAGTTGTTGGTTATGAAGGAACAATAATCTCTTCTCCAATGAAAATAATCAGGGGGAGATATGGTAGACTATTTTCTAAGTCATTACCAATATTCTGTTTCGAAAAATACATGACTAAAGGAACTATCTGGAACAACTCTGAAAGTAATCATGGGGAGATGCCAACATCAAGGGGGGATCCAAGGATATGATGTCGACATATTTTACTTCGAAATTGAAGCTGTGTTGTACTCTTTTTCCCTTCGATCGAGAATAGTTTTTCCCAAAGGGTTTTGTCACTCGACAAGGTTTTTAGCGAGACAACACTAAAAACATCAAGTATATTGAACGTTGAAGACATAAAGATCGCGTTGATATTACTGAAAATATCTGAATCAAAGAAATGAAACGCGATAGTCTGTTAAGCAACGTAACTTCCGGAATCAACAACAGGATCTTATAAACATTCAAGTCACCAAAGTAAAGTGTGATAAACTTCTTTTGACTGCATTAGACTAATGAAAATTGTCTGACATCAGGGGGAGCATCTAATGGTGTGTCGAACTATTTTCCTTCACCGAGGTTACTTTTCCCCACAGGGTTTTGTTACTCGGCAAAGTTTTTTTTAATGAGGCAACGTATATGCATCCAACTATGTTCTAAGTTTAATTAATATTGTACTCTTTTTCTTTAGTTCAGGTTTTGTCCCTTTGGGTTTTCCCTGACAAAGTTTTAACGAGGCAATTAACTTGGAATCATCGGTCTTTTAAGATCGTATTGCATGTGATGAATTACATGTAAAGTACGAGACAACATGTGAAGTATTACATGAGAAAAGTTGTACCAAGGTTTTGTCCCACTAGGTTTTTCCTTATCAAAGTTTTAATGAGGCAATGGACTTCGATACAAGTCATCAAGGAGAACGACATTTGAAGAACTATACGGGAAGAACTATGTATAAAGTTTTGTTTTATTATTAAACCGCACAAGGGGGAGTGTTACAGGGCCTACGGCCCATGGATGTGCGGTCCAACTAGATTCCTGGGGTTGTATATAAAGGAAACTATGTAATGCTTCTACCCTAATCTCCTAATAAGATTGTTCTTCTGCTGCCTCTTATCTTTCTCTGTTTCATCTATAATTCTCCTAAAACAAAACCGATTTATGTGTAATTTATACATGAAATCAGCGTATTTTTTTTAAATGAAGAATAGTTTCGCCGGTGAATAGTTTTTTTTTTTTTTTTTTTAATACCAAGTTTTCTAATTGGAGCTGCTATAGAAGTTTCATTTTATTACCGTTGTAATATTAGAAATTGCTGCACAATTCTCTTTGGGTATTTAAAAATGGATCATTCTATTTTTAGTTTACGTATAGATTTGTTATGCAAACTGTACAAATTGGAACTCATATTCTATTTCCAATTTGGCGAATACCATGAGCTAGATACGTAAAGAGAAGAAGTCAAAATACGTGATCGATTTTACACGAAAAGCTATCTAAATCTATCTGGTGACGGAAAATTGCTTGGAAAATTGATAGTATAGATGTTTTTTTAAATGGACGAGGTTACAAGGAAAACAACATGGAAAACAAAAGGGTGATAGAATATGAAAATGGAATCATGGTAGATGCTAAAGAGTAAAGAGATGTGGACTGTGGATGGACATGGCAATATCTCGTGGAGCGATGATAATAGGTGAGAAAATGAGGAGATGAGTATTTTGTAGGTAGTTTCTGTAGTACGATCGGCGCCTGCATTTTGGCTTTGGATTTTAGTGTTGTCAGATGGCGTTACCAAACTTGAATTAGTATTAACAAGTGTTTGATTGTGTACATTTCAGTCCAAATTAACTCAACTAACTCACTTTTAAGTAGATCAGAACTCATTTTTACAAAGTCTACTCCACCATCCACAGCACAACCACCGTGAAGATTTAACATCATAATCTTATTACTATTTTACCAAATAAGTTTCATTTTGTTATAGGCGGGGCTGTTCGTTCCAATTGGAAAAATCAATCTTAGGAGTCGGCATAAACATACAGCCTTAGTTGAATTTTTCCCACACGGAGGATTAAGGAGTTCTTAGATGCTGCATCCACGCATTAAAGTCCCCATCAAGCAAAATCAAACATTTTAAAATTAGCATTTAACTTTTATTGTCATTCGAGTTTAAGGTACATGCAACCCACTATGTGATAGTCAGAATTGAGCCACTGCAGACAAAGATTACGTCGATTTCTAAGTAAAATTAAGTTTTTAATTATATTCCTTAATGATGCCAAATAGTCTGCAATAGCTACTACGTACCACATGTTTAGGTAGACAAACACCGGTTACTTCTCGTTTCATTTTACTGCTTCACTTGGTATATGTTTACCATGAGGTAGGATCTAGGCAGACTCTTATATATACATTATCTTACATTATTTTGCGCCATTTTTCCAACAAAGATTAAAAGACATTTTCACATATTTTTACTTTCATGATTTGCACCACTTTTTGGCGATGGATGATGACGGGAAAAGATATATTTAGGCCTCACTGATCACCTAAAAGTCCCGTTCCAAAAAGAAAATATAAATAAAGGTCCAGCAACTGAGCAACCAATGGTAATACTTAATATTTCATGTGGACTCCTAAGATAGTAAGATGCATCAAATTCTCATTGGACCTTACCACGGCTCAGAGTCTCACGCCACAAGACCATTGATTTAACGGTTGAAACAAATGAACCCTCTCTGAGCCTCTCTATAGCCAAAAAAAAAAAAACTGCAACTTCTCAACCATCAGAATTTTATGTGTATCGCCTTGGATATATATTTGGAAGTATACTGCTACATATTAATGGAGTATATCCATTAATCATGCTAAACACGTTAATGGCGACAAGGAAAGGAAAATGAAAGTAGTTTTAATCTTCACCAGTCCACTGATTGCCTAGTTGGACAAATCAACTTGATATTTTGCTAACTTAGCTACTGTTGTATCTATGATATCAAGTCTTAACCATTGGTTAGATTTGATTCTATCTTACTTGTTGTTTATTTGTCATTTTGAGTATAATATCTAAGTTGGAGTGGAGTCATGTATACTGTGCTCTAATGTCGCATCATGTGTACTTGTTGATTAAAAAGAATGTCGACAGGGTTGGATATACTTTTCTACTTCGTGCCTACTATTGTTATTATCGTTGTTGTAAAACTCGCTAGCACCAAATTCTTTGACGATCAGAAAAAATAAAAATATATATATATATATATATATATTATTATTATTATTTGCTTGGTAAAAATAATTTATATAGAAAAGCAAACTTAGCAGCCGATTACTTAGCAAAAAATACGAGCTGCACACAATTAAAAGTAGTTTGGATCGGACGTCCTCATAACGTTATGTAGTTATCTGCTAGAAGATTTTACATCTTTCCGGCATATCGTAAATTCGATAAGTTGTTGTTAGTTCCTGCCAATTTAATTGGCAGATTATAAAAAAGCTATAAAAAAAAATGTTACATACACTATATAATTGTACATAACCCTCATTATCACAAAGACTCAGATAAACGCAAATTCTTACATAAAAACACATCTTAATTAGTTGAAGGCCCAAAATAAACATAAAAAAAGAGATCAAAATGAAAGTCTTTTTGGTCGAAGTTAGTACCTTAGAGCGATGTCGGCATCAACCCGATACTTATTGGTGCTTTGAACTTCTTACTTAATTGGAAGATTTGCCGACGACCTTGGCTATTGATGGTAGGCTTACTTCTTTTTTATGCCATTTGATTTGACTCCAGTTTAAGGCTTTCGTTACTTTGACACAAAATCCAAAATGGATGAGAACACGACCAAACTCAGCCACAACTTTGGAACCTCTACCATCACTTGTGTCACCAACTTCAAACATCACCTTTATCACCAACCATTGAAACCTTTAAACCCCTAAAAAGGGAAAGTTTGGCATATTTTTTTTCATTTACTTATGTATATCTGCCATCACTATATCCTGGTCCATAGTTAATTATGAATAGAACTGGCTTGTTTTTCTCAGGGACGTGGTTTAGAAGGATGGCGAATTTCAACTTCAATGTTTTATTATAAATCCATAAGGGCAATTTAATGTTACTCATATTTGAGGTTGAGAACACATCCCTAGATCGACTTAGTGACTAGCACATTTATGACGTGTAGGACGAAGATGTGTCAACTCTACCGAGAAGCATACCTTAATAATTTGGAGACCATAGTCATCGATTTGGAAACACTATCGTTGTTGTCACTCTAATCTATGATCATATTTCTGGTGATGTAAAGTTAGGGTTTATGATTATCTTCTAGCCGGTTAAGGAGTAAGGCGTAAATGAGCTTCATCTTAAGTAAGCACGTGACGGCTGGGACCCAATTAACTTTCCCGCTCGGACCTCGAACAACTCTTCGTTATGACTATCTCGCTTTCCAGTTCTTCACTTAGGTGACAACATCGAGGTTTTTTTCAGTTTCGCTACTGGACTGAGGTCTTCCGCGTCTATTTCCATGTCTCTGTTGTGCTTGGCAACCTGTGGTTTAATTCTTGGACATCTGGTTCATCATCCATGACATGCACCTAAAAGTATTTCTTGCATTTTCGAGTTCATGCTCCTGGTCTATCTTTGTTGAACCTTGGAAATTTGATCCTTGGCTTATAGTTATGGTAGTTGTTATCACCATATCCAGCTATATATAAAAGGATCCCAGAGATGATGTTTGGGTTCAAGATTATGTAGTAATATGGGAGGAGTTTTAAAGATATATGCGCTAGATTTCAAGAGATTGGTCACGATGACAATGTGGGTGAGTTTCATAAGCTATGTAAGACTGTACATGTGCTTGAATATCAAGAGGTATTTAAAGAACTGTTTATGGGTAAAAATGGTTTACTGGTTAAAGGGTAAAATGGTGGAGTAGGCAGATGCTAGATGAAGCAAATCGTCTAAACCTTTAACAGATCAATGGTAATTGATTATGGAAGATGTATTGAACTGCTTTGAGGATGATTTCTCTGTGTTAAACCGAGATAAATCTTATATGATTTTTAAGATGTGGCTGACGTATAACTGATGTCTGATAAGATGAATTCAGTTCTATTGTTCATATCATATGTCAATGAACCTATTTGTAGTAAAGGTAGTTAACACATTGATCTCCAGCAAGTGGTGGCGGTTGAAGAGGATTGAACTAGTAGGAAAGTGGGAAATCGTGGTTGAACCAGTTCCGCTTTACTAGGGAAACTTGGTTGATTGTCATACCACTACTCCATTTACTCCTTCAACTGCCAGAACGACTTACTCACTTTTTCATCGTGGATATATTGCTACGTCGCACATTTTGTAGGCCAGCAGACCAAAACCTTAGTGAATATTCCACCAGGTGACATGATTGATGTCTCATGTGAAGTCTTCTTTGAAGAAGTGTATTTAATAGGTCAACCATTGACCTACTTCGACTATGAGTCTTAATAGGCGAATTGACATGATTATCGGTGATGAATGTGTCATGCTTCGTAATTCAATATTATGATAGATGAAGCATAAGGTGTCTGCTGGGGAAAAAATGATGCTTTGCTGATTATGGACATTAAGAGTCTAATGATTGTGACACATCATTATGTCACCAATGATATTCGAATGATTTGGATCGATAAGTTGTTGGATCGATCATATACCAACATATATTTTCACCTGTCAAGCATTTGACAAGAAATCATATGAAGATGAATAATACTAAGTAATTATAGAATACTCATCCCCGATCCACCATTCATGACTAGTCCGAATGACAAAGCAGAGATTATAATATTAGAATATTTATAGAAAAACCAATAAAATATTGGTTGATAGACCAATTAAATATTGATAGCTAAATCAATATGAAATATTGTTTCGAAGAGCGATTGAATATTGATAGTTGAATCAATATTGCTCGGCAGAGCAAACTAAATATTGATAGTTGAATCAATATTGCTTCGCCAAGAAATTGAATATTGGTGGCAAGACCAAATATAAAATATTTAATTGAAATATTGGTAGTTGGACCAATAAAATAATTGGTTAACATATTGGTAGTTAGGCCAATAATTGGTGTTGAACCAAGTAAAATTATGTTACACAGAGCATTAGGTATAAAACCCTAATTTTAATAGAGAAAGGGATCGACCAATGGATAAGGGGGACCGGCCATTGGTGGTAGCGGGACCGGATAGGCAGTGTATGGATGATTTCCCAAGTGGTGTAAAAAGGATAAACCAATTGGATGGCGAATGACTAATTAAATGGTCAGGGGAGGACCAATTTAATGATTTAAGGAGGAACCGGTTATTGGTGGCAAAGGGGACTGACCAGGGACCAACCACGGTGGTGAACAGGTCACCATGGTGATTGCAGACCATTCCTCAGTGTTTTGATATTTTTGGTGGTCCTTCAAGCATTATTTTGGTATTTTCAGAATGGTTTAATCTTGACTAAATCTATTGATTTTGCTTTGAAGACCAAGTAGGATTTTTCTTTAAAGACCACTATTTAGAAATACTAAATTGATAATATTTTAATATATTATATGGTGTAAAGACATAATGGTAACATGACCATTTTTTATTTTATTTTTGTAAACCATACGGTCCATGGAGCAAGATTTGAAAAGATATGGAAAATCAAGGAGTTTGCTTTAAAGAGGAAGTCCTTGATATAGAAGTTTCCACATCCTATTTAATCCATATTTTAGGATGCTCTTTGAAGCATTATTGTTAAGTACACCCATCCCATTTTCTCGGGGCTAATCGGTGGTGGCCCGTATGTCCGAAAAGTGAATATCTATTAGTAATTCATAAAATTTAGCTGAGAAATAACTATGAATTGAAGTAATAAAATATTTTGAGAAAAAGTGAAATATTTTCTAGGAATTCAGTAGACGAATATAGCACTAGAATTTATTTATAAGTCGTTTTATACTAGTACACAATCTATTTAGGAGCATTGTGTTGACTCGAGAACGAGGTATGGGATGGCAAAATAATTATACTCATTATGAATATGTATTATGTAAGGTCGGGGAACATCTGGATAGGGGTTACCATTAGCACTAGCGACATCCTAAATACATTATTGTTAGGGCTGCACAAAACCGACCAAAACCGCACCCGCCAAAAATTACCCACACCCGATCCAACCTGTCTAGGAGTGGGTCGACTATGAATCACACCATCTAAACCCGCCGTATGTTGGGTTGGGTGCGGGTGGGTGCTTCCCTCAC